>CM032894.1:4371137-4543637 GCA_019176425.1 Megalops atlanticus
ACAGAGCTGTGGGCCCCTGAGCTTAAAATAGAGGAGGTTAAAAACTCACCCCGACGTGTCTCTGACTGCGCCATGTGATTAAGAAGCAGGAAGCAGGCTGCTTTAAGCAATGTTCACCTATATGCGGCCGCTTCCCATTGCGCGGACCTGTGTCTAACGTGGCCATGCTACCCCTGTAAACCCCGCGAGGTATTTTAATTATAACAAAAAGGTCGGTGCAAAAGCTAAGGCTGATTCCGGCTTGCTTTCTCATAATGAGAACAATCCGGTGCAACCCGGTATCTGTCGCAGTTATAATTGCGCAGGTAACTCTGCATGCGTTACACGGGTCCTGCAGATTAAGCTGACAAGCTCGCCGATCATTCAAAGCGCGATCAAACGCAGCGTTCGAACCGTCAGCAGCGCTGGTGTGGGCTTCAAACTGGACGGCCACCAGCGATGCTTTCGCAGGAGTAGCTGCTCTTCTAATGTATATAAGCGGAGCTGGAGGCCTGGCTCCTGGTAAGCACTGGAGAGAGCAGCTATTGTGCGCAAAGCGCCGTCTGCACCGGAATCTGAATTCTGGGAAAATGGGGCCGAACCGGGGACGGGTAATGAACGGCATTCACGGGGAGCGGCGCGGGGTGCAATTAGCGCCCCTATATCCTCCCTCCCTGCAACCAGGGGACGCCTGCTTTTTAAAAGGCCTTGATGATACCTTTAGCGTCGGGCGTCGTCAATGGGGACATTTGAGGCCCGGGTGTGAATAATGTGCTAATGGAAGCAACCCCCCATTCCCCAGTAATTGTCTGGTTTGCAAATGTCCGCTTTGGAAAATATACACGTCTGTCACAAAAAGGCTAGAGAGTAGAGGGTAGAGAGGCTTTTCCTGAGGTTTTATTTATTTATTTATTTATGTTTTCTGAACAGCGATCTTTACGGAGAGCTCAAATGCACGGAGAACACTGTAATTAGCCGAAACGCAACTCTCAGCGAGGTCGGTGATTGACGCCAGCGCGGTAATTGAAATTTGATAAGTGGCTCAGCGTGGGGGGGGGGGTGACGGGGGGGCCTGATTGACTTCGGCTGTGCTTACTATCGCCTGTTGACCCACCCGGCCATCGATTGCGGTCGCAAGATATGCAGTGCATAATTCACTCCACCCTCGCCGTCAAAATAGAAACCTCAGCACTTGATTCGAGATCCCCCCTTGTGCAGCTGACCTCTAAGGCTGGGCAGAGGGGTTGGGGGGTGGGGGGGCGGGGGGTCTTGGCCATTATTCTGCGCCTGATGGTTTGGCAATAAAGCACAGCACTTCACACAAGAGCCAGAAGTGCTGTCTGGTTTGTCTTCCTTCAAAGTGGTTTTAACCCATTTAAGAACCAGCAGTCACTGAAGACGCCGACATCTCAGATGCTTGTGTTAGACTCATCATAGGGGGTTATGTGAAGTTTAAAATGGTACAGTGTATTTGTAGTAGCGGGGTCGTGTTATCTGTTATATAAAACGTCCTGGAGGATTACCTTCCTCCCTGTCATGGTGCACAGTGAACTTCCTGTTACCTTCTCTGTTGGTAAGCAGAGGCCCTGAGAGGAAAGGTTGGCTTGAGTTGATTTTCATTCTCTTTTTTCCTCATTTGTATTTATTTTATTTACTATCCCTCTGGAACTCCTTCATCTTCACCACTGAATCATAACATCAGTTGCAGTTTATATGTAAGTGCCTATGTGTTTAGCTGGGGGGTGAAGACTCATTATATACATTACTGTCATTTAGCATGCCCTTATCCAGTGGGACTTACTTATATGTCGGTTACAATTTTATCCATTTATACAGCTGGACATTTGATGAGTCAACAGTGGGTTAGGTAAAACCCCAGTGGGGAATCAAACCTTTTGATTATGAGCCAGGCTCCTTACCACTGAACCACACTGCTGCCCATGTATCTGTGGAAATGGTATTCCATACATATGGAAACAACATTCCATATTAATGTCAATAGCATGGCTTCCTGTGTCAATATGTTATGTGCTTAATTACAGAAGATGCAGACAGGTTAAAGCACAGGACTCAGAAGCAGGTGGAAGCAGTTACCTGCCTGTGCTATTACTCTGACAGCTACGAGGGCCTCTCTGCTCTGATGGGGACCTGCTGTTTAATTTCATCTGACAAGATCGGGGTCTTCTAGTGTGCTTGCTCTGTCTGACTGCTCTCATTGCTGACGTGACGGCGTGATTGTGTGTGTGTGTGTGTGTGTGTGTGTGTGTGTGTGTGTGTGTGTGTGTGTGTGTGTGTGTTTGTCTGTGTGTGTGTATGTGATTGGGAGCAATTGGGAGCAGGCTCTGATAATTGTGTCAGAGGATGTATAAAAGAATAAAGACGCCTGTCCTGCTTATTAAATTCACCACTTGACCTTTTTGTGCAGCTGATTACGTTTTTTGGGGAGGAGAATGAAACCCTTCGCCATTTCCACCCCGCTAAAGTGGGTGACACGACCTGAATCCAGACCCGAATGTCCGAAACCAACCACACATCGACCAGCTGAGCACGTCCTCCGCTTCTGCTTCAGAGCCTGAGACATCTGGCAGCGCGGGAGTTTTGCTGGGGTCCCCTCATGGTGCATATTGATGTGCGCCCTGATTTACATCATAGGTTATCATGCACTCTGTCACTCACACAGAGTCCCCGCTCTTCTGTGTAGATCTGAGATAGGGGGACCTTTGAGTCATACAGGCCTGTGCTAGTGGCAGCATCAGGACCAGTCCTGTCACATTGCCCCTTTCGCTCATAAAGTGATGCTCTGTGACAGCAGACATGGGTTCTGTAGTTCCCCACCCAGCATGTACAGTGAACTTTGTAATAGCTTGTGAGTTATTTTGTAAATGTTGTAAACTTCCATGTGTTTGAAACTTCATATGCTGTAATTTTTGGGCACATATGTTTTGAAAAAGGATAGTTTTAATCTCAATGAGACCAAGCTGGTAAAATAAAGGTTGGCATCCATACTGACACAGTTTGCTCCTTGTGTCTGACCAACACTGTTCTTATAATGAAACGCACCTGAGAAGTAGAGAGGTGAGACCCAATATCTAGTTATTCGGGCACTAGGCTTTCAGATCTCACCAATCAATCGTTCACTTGGGTCAGTAACTGAATGCTGCTTAATTAGAGAAAAAGAGTTTTTTTTTGTTCTTTTTCTTTTCTCTCATGGAGAGCCCTGCATGCAATGGCAAATCACTTGTTGATTTTATCCCTCTTCCTGGCCTGGTGTTGTGTGAGTGAAAGCAGATCCCTTCGCAGAGAGCTCTGATGTAAACAGGAAGAAATAGAGATGCATACAGTGCGGCGCTTGGGGGAGAAGAAAAAAAAAAAGCGAGGTTTGATTGTTGGAATATTTCATCTCGGGGATCTGTAAACTATTCAAATCTGAAATGAATTGAAACGCGGCCGCGGGCCCAAAGAACGGAGGGGGAGGCGGGGGGTTGGGGGGCGGGCTCGGAGCGGAGCAGCGCTTCCTGTAATAACGCGATCAAAGTGGAGACGTTGCCGAGGCGGGCGTTCAGTGGCCGTGAGAGGCGCAGCGTGGAGCGGAGGGGGCGTAGAGCTCGGGGAGGTCACGCCCGCTCGCGGGAGCGGGGTTGGGGTGGGATGCGGCCCTCCCCCAAGCCGGAAGAGGAGCGTCTCGCCCTCAGGCTGTGTGACCGCGGCCGTGGGGGGGGTGAGAGGGGAGCTGCCCTTAGAAGGGGCGCGCTTGTTTATCTCTCCTGAAATAAAACAGGCGGCCTCGTTTTGACCTTGGCGGGAGAGACCTCTGGCTGCCCCTGGGAGGTCCCGGGAGCTGCCTCAGAACCGAGAGGTCCTTGAGATCGACCCCCCCCGCGACCGTCACCTGTGGATGTGGGAATGAGAGGCCAGCCGCTCGTTACAGTGAGAAGGTACTCTCCGAGAGCCAGGGCCAGCCCGGCCCATCCCCTGTGGGACCAACGATCCACAATCACCGCCGAGCCGCACACAGCGCCGGCATCGCTAATGAGGAACGCGGCGGCGAGGTGGTGGGGGGGGTTTTGGCTGCGGTAACCCAGGCAACAGGCATGCCGGTTAGTTTCCCATGAAGAGGTGCCACCTGTTCGTTGAGTGGACGACGGGGAACGGCATCTGAAACGTGTTGTTAAGACCGTCAGCGAAGCTTAGAGACCGAAAGAAGAACAGCTGTGTAACTGCACCCATTGTCACGGGTCAGCCATGTTTGTCTCTGTTCACAGCAAGGGGTATGTGTTCAGGCATACACAGGCCCAGAGAAGCACCAGGACATTACCCCGTGAGTGAGACTGGCTATACAGCAAACATAGCCAGAGCCACTAAAGCCTGCCTCCAGCAGTTAGCGCATGGAGAATCAGGTGAGCTGGTGTATGTTTGAAGTGAAATAACTCTCCCCCCCAGGTTAACAGCATTAGCACCCCATTGTGTCTGCGGTTCCTTCATCAGCGTGCGTTTCTGGATCGTGGGAAGGAGTCCCTACTGACGGCCCTTTGCACAGTCCGATCTGCGTATCGCCCTGAAACACCCCTGCGAAAGCGAATCATTATCTTTCACCACTTCACTGTCTTCGGAGTGCATGTCTTGTGCCATGAAATTCCTTCCTTTCAGAGGCTTGTGCTTTCCGTAAAAGGTGGCACCAGTTTGAGAGCCGTGCTCTCGTCGTGGGAATTTTCCGCCATCCCCAGCTCTCTGGCCCATTCTACATCGCTGCTGCTCGTTGTTTTTCAAGGCTCCAAAAAAAAAAAAAAAAAAAAGAAAGTTTGAAAGGAGAAGCGGGGGTGCAGGGGGACTCGTGTAATCGATTCCCCATCCTGTTAGAATCTGCTAACTAGTTCTGTGCTGCAGAATATCCCGCAGGAGGGAGAAAGCAGGCTCTTCAATTTTCAGACCCGGCGCTCCGTTTCTTTAAAGGCCATGGCGGGTTAGTGAGAGTTAGCATGTGGAAAATGTCTGGCTGCCTAAATGATGTGTTCCGTTTCGTTGTGTTTTTTCCCCCCTCTTTCTTTCTCTTTATTTCTCTGACACCGAGACCCCCAACTCCAGATAAACTGGGAGTCGGAGGAGAAGTGACGCACTCCTGACTCCGGGGCTGTTTTTTTTGCTTTTAACGGCGCTCCCCTGCCTTCCTTCTCACCCCACGGCGGCACTTTTCCCCAGGCGGTAACGGATCCGCCCGCCGCGGCGCCCAGATGGGCTCAGCGGCCCCGGAGTTCTGACACGTCTGTTCCAATTCTTACCCTCGTCCCCAGACCGCATTCAGTGTCAACACTAATCGCTGATGCCTGACGCCGCTCGGGCAAACCGTCATGAAATCCATTTGCACGTGCGGTACCAGTGGACAAAGCCCAGAGACTCCAACGAGTAACGTAAGTGTTCAGGTAGTATGATGACATGACGTCCTCAGACAGGAAAGGAAAACAGAAAGATAAAGAAAAACTTTTATATATATATATATATATATATATATATATATATATATATATATATATATATATATATATATATATATATAAAAATATATATATATCGCATAGCCATATGTTTGGTACTTCACGTTTTGCACCTTCACGGTTGAGTGTAAATTTTCATTTGCAGTTCGTTAGTACTTTGTCAACACCAAATCAGCCAATGGACTTGTCTAAAAGGGATATTTAACTCTAGAATCAATAAAACTCTACACCCAGTAGTTACAAGAAAGGCTTAAAATAGGAATACTAAAACACAAGGTTTTGTTTTTGTGTCAGTCGTGTTATGTATATCTTTGTAGCTGGCAAATATTTCATTCGACCTTCCCAGCAAGCATTCTGACTGCATCCAGTCTAATTTCGAAGCGTAAATAAAGAATAAAAATAAATAAAGAAATTTACCGCAGTATGTACAGCAGGCACAATTTATCAAGTGAATGGAGAAAGCGGAGCTGCTGTATAAACATAAGCTGAAAAGAAAAGAAAAAAACTGGCCTTGCATTTAAGGCGTATTTGCTACCTGTTGCTACCTGAAGAAATGTTCCCACTCAAAAGGCGATGCAGCAGCCCTCGAACACAGGGTTACAGCCAGGCCCAGTGCCCCACCCCACCCCCCCAGCGCCCCCCCCGTGGATTGCAGTTGCACCCCTCTGCATTTTCTCCTGGTACTGAGCCTGGTCATAGCCGATACTGCTTCCCTTTACGTGTGCTTGATTTTACCTGATGTCACGTGTATAGCCGTGGTGCTTTGTGTCCGGCAAACCTCTTCTTCGGCGCTGGTGTTAAAACAACACAGAATATTTCCATCATGGTTTGCACGGCTTTATCTGCCACGGCACGTCAAATAACAAATATCATAAAACCAATAATGACTGTATAAGTACCTGTAACAGGGTACCAGAATTGCCATGTACACCGTGGTGATGCCAAATGGCTGGAATTTCGCGAGGAAAAGCATGTTCTCATGGCCCCACAGGAAATGACAAAAGCAGCACGATGCGCATCAAGGTGGTTATAGATGAGAAGCTTAAATCAATTAGCTTTTAGTTTTCCTCTGAAATTAGATTTCCTCCGTCTGGCAAACAGCACATTAGATGAATGCCTGTTTGTGCTTGTCTCTTTATTTTCACAAACATGAAGCACTTTTGTTCCGTTGTTTCACTGCCTTGTCGGGAAGACGCACCTCCTCCGTATTTTCTAAGCACTTAGGTAATGTGTGCAGACAATATGATTTGAAATCTACTGTCAGCTCAGTAGGAGATATCGACACAATTAAAGATTAGTTGGTTGCGCCCGTGTAAGAAAACAGCATTTAAATGCGTTGCCTTTTTTGCTCGGTTGTGAAAGTCAGATAATATTTCATGACATAAATGTGTGTGCCCTCGACCGTTTCAGCGATTCAGCACCATCATGTCAGCGCAGTTGCTTTTGTAAGTACGTGACAGGAGCACCAGAGCTCCAGAGGTGTGTCTAATCCAAGGCTCAGATTGCTTTCTCCAGCTGTACCAGTGCAAAAAAAACGGGTAAAGCCGTTAACTTCTGTTGGTCCAGCGTGCTTCGCTGCCCAAACTTAAATTGGCTTCTTCTCCCCCGTTCCGGCCCAGTAATTACTGCGACAGCCTGCCAGCGAGTCGATAAATAAATAAAAATAAATAAATAAAGCGCGACCGGCGGGTCACGGCGCGGCGAGCCGGACCGCTCGCCCCGGCGGCGCTTTAAAGAGACGAGGCCGCGGCTTGTCAGGAAAAGTCTTTAAATACGCGGCGGTCGGACCCTGGCAGATGCCAGCTGTCAGGCAGCCGCCAGAGGAGGGAGGCTGGAAATGAGCTCGTTCGGAGGGGCCCGATGACACAGTGCATGAACGCGCAGGGCAGGGAAAATACAAAAACACCTTAAATCAAGTTAAGTGAGCCGTGCTCGCGAAAGCCACGGCGGGAGTCTAATCCGCGCTGCCAGATGTGATGGGTCTGGGCAGCTGGCTGCCGTGTCCTTTCTCCCCAACGCTTTGCTCTCTATCTCGCCATCTTGCCACAAATGAAGTTATGCCAAAAAAAAATTGTGGAATGACTTAAATTTAGGTGTCTGGCCTCGCCTTTGGTTTATTTTATTCCCTTTCTCTCTCTCTCTCTCTCTCTCTCTCTCTCTCTCTCTCTCTCTCTCTCTCTCTCTCTCTCTCTCTCTCTCTCTCCCTTTCTCTGTGTATGAATAGGTTTTTTTTCTTCTGTCCAGTCTTTAGCAAAGTCTGGTCTGGGATTTTTGCCAGTCTGTTCTCTAATGTCTATTTTTTCTCTTTCAGTCTCTCTAGTTCTCTCTGTTATTTCAGACCTCAAATGTCTTAATCCTCAAGGACCTGATGTTTGTTGGCTTCACAACAAGAATAATTACTCCTGCTTTATTGTGCTATTTCCTCGAGTATTGTGGAATATCTTTGATTTAAAGATATGTCTACATGCCACAGATCTGGATGTAGGACATAGCTATGCCAGCCATCTGTCTAGCTGTCTATCAGTCTGTGATGGCTCATTCATTCTTTTTTTTTTTCTCCCACATAAATGTTTTTTTAGCCTTTTGACTATGTCTGTTCAGTATTTTAAAATGTGCCCTCTTTGTGCAGGAAGGAGTGCTTCATTGTGCAATGGTTATGGAGGTCTTTTCTCAGTGGCTTTTTCTTTGGTAGGTGTCAGGGTGCTCTTAGTGTTTCTGCTGTTGCATTGAGCCTCACAGTCTGCCAGTGCAGCAGCTCTTCAGACTGACAGAGGAGCAGTACCTTTGTATTCAGTTAAAGATACAAGACAGAACGCGGTGCATCAAACTGAGGTGTGCTCGGCCTTTGCACATGCATTATCTGAGATGCACTGTCACTGCTACTCTGCTTTGACAGTAATCAATAGGACGAATATATATATATATATATATATATATGTGTAAATTCAGATAGCATTCTGTGTGTAAGTGGGTGCCTGTGTGTTTGCCTGGGTGTGTGTGTGTGTGTGTGTGTGTGTGTTACATCTGTCAGAAAAGTAATAACATAACATGACATTCAGACACAGTAATAAATGTAGCTGAGCAAAGTGGGTGACTTATCCATCTGTCTCTCTCTGACTGTCTGTGATTTTGTGTGTGTGTGTGTGCGTGCATGTTTATGTGAGTGTGTGTATTCGTAAGCTGTGTGTGTGAGAGCCTCTATTAACAAAAGGCAGTGTTTAAACGGCCAGGCTAACGCTGCCGACACCTTGTCAGTGTTTCTGAGATTACCCGTTTCCCATCTGAGAGATCGATGATGGGGGGGGCATTTTCAGGCGGTGAGTGACTGACACTTCCCAGGCTGGAAAAGCGGAGCGTAGCTCTGCATTTTTAGGCAGACGTGAAGGGATCGGTGACGTGGGTCTGCTGCCTGGGCCTGGGGGGGGAGGAGGTTCACTGCATAAATTCCACTCGCCACAGGATTAACAGGAATTAACAACAGAGCCTAAAATCTACAGCTGGTGTTCATTCAGTCAATGGCACCTTTTCAGTTTGGGACATCCTGAAATCTGATGCACAGTATAGAGGAAAGAGATGCGTGTTGCTTAAAATTAGTGTGGATTAGTGATGGCACTGTAGTGTGTTAAGGAGCAGCACTCGTAACTGAAAGGTTGCTGGTTCGATTCCCCACTGGGACACTGCTGCTGTACACTTGGGCAAGGTACTTAACCTGAAATTGCCTCAGTAAATATCCATCTGTATAAATGGATAACATTGTAAAAAAACTGTAACCTATATAAGTCGCTCTGGATAAGAGCGTCTGCTGAATGCCAACAATGTAATGTAATGTAATTAGTGGTGAGGGACCTCTGTTTGGTGCCCAAAGGTTAAAGGTTAACGTGATGCCGAGGGTTGAGGCACTACCATGCTACCCTTGAGTGCTGCTCATAGATTCAATGCTTATATCTGTGTATGGGTAACGTGTGAGATCTGTGATTACTGTATGTTAGCCAAAAGGTGTAGCATGATGTATGGCTGTTTACAGTATACGCTACCATATGGTTATTGTTTTATAAATGAAAGCTAGTCACCTGCTGGAGAGGAGGGACTCTGTTTCCTCACCGGCAGGTAATTCGGCTTAAGTGATTCTTTCTTTTGGCTGTTCCAAGGCCAGTGGGTCCACCTGTCCTACTGCCCTCCCTGGGATGAAAAAAAACAAACTGCCCCACATCAGAGAAACATCAAGCATGACAGCAATCACGCATACGAATACAAAATAAAAACAAGCAAAGAATAAAAAATACATCTTTAAATAAAGGGGCAGCAGGGGCAGTGGTGTAGCATAGTGGTAAGGAGTGAGGCTTGTAACCGAAAGGTTGCCAGTCCGATTCCCCGCTGGGGCACTGCTGCTGTACCCTTGTGCAAAGTACTTAACCCACAATTGCCTCAGTAAATACCCAGCTGTATAAATGGATAACATAAGAATTGCAACCTATGGAAGTCACTCTGTATAAGAGCATCTGCTAAATGACAATAATGTAATATAAAAACATACGCATATTCATCATTTATATGTATGTTTGTTAACACTTTTTTTCTGTTCTGAGTGAGGAAATGAAGGCCAGTTCTACTGCCCTCTCCTCCCACTGCACCTGAGAATTGTTGGTCATATTTTTGAAATATCCAGCTGGATAAGTGGATAACATGCAAAAATGTAACCTATGTAAGTCACTCTGTATAAGAGCGTCTGCTAAATGACAGTAGTGTAATGTAAAGGGAATGAGGCATGCAGGGAGAGGTAGATGTGTGTGTGTGTGTATGCGTGTGTGTGTGTGTGTGTGTGTGTGTGTGTGTGTGTGTGTGTGTGTGTGTGTGTGTGTGTGTGTGTGTGTGTGTGTGTGTGTGTGCGCGTGTGTGTGTGTGTGCGTCCGGCGTGTTAAATCTGCATGCGCCGTCAGCGAGGGCGTTGGAAGGCGGGTGAGCCTGGCCAGACGCGGAAGGTTCTGGCAGCCGGTCCGAGGCGGAGCGGCGGGCTCCAAACGGTGCTCTCTGGACTCGCTGGCGTTTAACCTGCAAAAGGAGCCTGGACCCGTGCCGGTGCATTAGGCTCCGCTAATGCGTTTTAAACTGCGCCCTGAATGCGTGAGGCGCGGACCGTTCTCATACATTAAAAACAGCGCATTAACAGAGAGAGAGTCAGATTAAAAACATAAATACACAGAGAGATCCGTTTTAAAGGTTAAAGCGATTGTTTTTTTTTTTTTTTTTTTTTTTATCCCATCATAGTGTTGTGTCATTTGACTTATGATGGTGTATGTTTCTGGTGTTTTTTTTTTTTTTTTTTTAAATCACTGTTTGGTAAACAGGCTGGCATCGCATCAAAGTATGACAGAGACGGCTGTTCCATCTGTTTCTGTAAAGAGCAACGAGACGAGGTTCCAGCTCTCACAGGCGGCCCCAAACATTTCATCCCCCCCCCGATCTTAAAAGCGTGTCAGCGTCTGATTAGAAGGGTGGCACAGAGCACCACACCCATCCTGAGCAGCATCCGCTTTCATGTCCTCCGTCTCTGTAGCCGGTGATAATGACTGATCAAGCACGTAACCACGCCACTTTAGCTGTCTTCCGCTGAACCATCAATACTGCGGGAAAGAAAAAAAAAAAAAAAAAGCAAGAGCCACTCGGATCTGTGACTTTGTTTGTGATGCGAAAGAAGGAAAGGAAATGGAATGCAATTGCTTAGAGTTTGAGCGGGGCTGGCATGGTACGTGCACAGCAAGGCCACCATCTTGGGTCTGTTTGCTATGTGAAGATGAAGGTGACCACACAACAACCACCCTCCTCCTCCAAAAAACAGAATGGCACCCCTGTCCAGGATATTCACCAAAGTTATTCAGGCTAAGCAGCTGGCAGTGTTCAGTTAGGCCCTACTTACCGGGATTTGAACCCGCAGCTCTCTAATTACAAATCCATTTCTTTCACTGCCTTGCCACACTCCTGCCCTGATATATCTATGAGCAGACATGTCTCGGAGGTGCTGTAACTCTGAGTATATTGTCACAAAATTCTGTGGTAATTGAAATCCTAAAAGGAGCCATCCCTGTGAATTTAATGGAAGAATCAGATATGGAGCCAGTAGATTTTTTTTTTGTCTGTTTGACCCGTAAATACGTAGCCCCTGGAAATACTGGGACACACACTTTGACATAAAATCACTTTTAATTACATTGGAATCCCTCCAAAAATTCTTAGTTGCCGCGTTTAAAAGGAGCCCTGAGTTACAGTCCGTGCAATATGGCTAAGTGGGTGCAGCTGCACAGGTTCAGAGCACTCAGTGGTGTCCTTTGTGTGAAGATGTAACAATAGCATTATCTAATGAAATCAATTTAGCACTGAGCGCTGGCTTTTTTCAGGAGCACTGTCTTGTCTCGGTGTTCTCGTTCAGTGAAAGCTGAAAGAGTCATTTCATCGCCTCTTTTAAGATATTCCTATTGTTAAACTTTTGCAGTGTGGTGTGATAAAAAAACAACAACAACCACAACCTAAAGAGAACAAAGAGAGTGAGAGTTTCTCTTGTTTCTGTGCAGAGAGGCCGTGTTTGGCATACAGAGCCCGTCCTGTGTCTTCCTGGAAATGGCATTTAAACCGCCGCTTGTTGTCTGAGCCCAGATTGAATCCCCCCCCCTTTGACGTTTAAAGTGGTGCTTGTGTGATCCAGACCTTAAACAAGCGCAAATCCCCCCCTGAACTGCTGACTGCCAATCAGCTCCGTCGCCTGGCCATGATAAAAATGGCCCGCTCCGGCCTCCCGAGGAGACTTCATTACCAGCAGAGGTTCTGCAGGTCGGCACAGTCGCAGGGCGATGGCGTTCTAAAAGTAACCCGCGCGCTGTTGATTATTAATGTCACTCACTCCAGAAGAGACAGCAATGTGGAGTGATCCTTTAACGCGGGGCGGGTTCAAACCGCCCTCCTCACGCCACCCCCCAAACGCTTAATGGCATTTGACAGGGGATAATTGAACACCCTAACAAACACATGCCTGCCTGCTCCGTCCGAAAATAAATGCGCTTCCAAATGAGAGCATTGTTATGAATATGTGGTTCCCGCCCCCTTCGGGGCAGAGGTCCTTATGATTGGTGTAGTCTTTGCTTACCTGTACCAGGGCAGACGCAATGAAATCAATGACCCAAAATATAAAAAAAAAATCCCCCTAGAAACCACCTCGGTTACGTGCCATGCACAAAATTTTTTGCGTTTGACATATCAATTACTCAGATAAATCTCTCCAGGATACACTTCAAGAATATGGAAAGCTGTACTGCACAGATGGCATGTTGCGGATTCTCTAATGGAGCCAGGGTCTTTAATATTCAGGCAAGCGGGGGCTCTCTGAATAACTGCCGCCAGAGATGGAGAGGGAGAGAGAGAGAAAGAGATAGAAGGAGAGAGAGAGATAGGGAGAGGGAAAGAGGAAAGGAGAGAGAGGGAGCGATACGGGGAGAGAGGGATACAGGGAGAGATGAAGAGAGGGATGAGGGAGAGAGAGAGAGAGAAAGAGGAATGGATGGAAGGAGAGAAAGAGAGCAAGAGATACAGGGAGAGGGAGAGAAAGGGAGAGGAAGAGAGATAGGGAGAGTGGGAGAGGGAGAGAGAGACAGATACAGGGAGAGAGGGAGAGAGAGAGAGAGAGAGGGAGAGATACAGGAAGAGAGGGAGTGGGGGAGAGAGGGAGGGCTTTTGAATGAGATGCGGCCTGCATAATGCAGTACCCTGTTCCTGCCCGTATGCGGTAGGAGAGCAGGGATGCAGCTGATTATGCTGCACACGGAGCGGGGCTGGCTGCATCGCAGGTCCGGCTGCATGGCAGGCCCCGGCCGGGGGGATGGCCGCACCGGCGGCTCACCCCTGCCACTCACAGTAAAGCTGCATCCACTCGCACGCACTCACACACACATACACACACACACACACACACACACACACACACACACACACACACACACACACACACACACACACACACACACACACACACAAACATGCACACACACCCTTTCTGCAGCCTTTGGTGTGTGGGATGTGGTTGGGGCATTTCTGAGCTCACTGTGTGTCAGAGAACAGCCAGCCTGCAGGCACTCATGACACAGATCAAACACCTTTCCTTACACGTGAACGCCTTAATTAACATACAGTGAAACACAAGGTGGCTTATCTCCTTTACAAAGGTAGGGATTCTCATGGTAAACATGCACTTACTGGTAACTGCAATCAGCAGGCACTGACGCAAATGAAACACGATTAATTGATAAGAGGCGGATGTGGACCACGTCTCCCCTGCATGCACTGTCTAAACTTGTAGCGCTAAACTAATGTAAAGTGCAAAGTGCTATAGTGTTAAACCAGCATGCTGTGCATTGTGAACTCCTGACACCAGCTATTTTAGCATATTGTGCTACTTTCCATGAGCCAAGTATCAGATTCCTGTATGTGCATATGCATGACTGGGGATTGGGTAGGAAAGGCTCTCCGTGGGCTCTCGAGAATCCCTGCATAATGATTGGGCGAGGTAATCGGGTGTGGGGCAGTGCTCGTTTAATCGAGTTTGACTCTCCTGTGTTCGACGGCCGCGATGCTTCACTTCCACTCAGGCAGACGTATTGGAGCCCCCTGACACCCGCGCCGCATTTGACTACCAAATGGCCATCGCCGCGCTCATCCATTGTGTTTGATCTCCGGGAGGTGTGATTGATCAATCCAGCGATCCATGAGCGCGAATAAATCAATGGGTGCGGCCTCTGCCGGGGCTAGGCTGTTTGGGTCGGACCCCCCTCTTTAATATTGATGACCCGGGGAGGCGTCTTGCGGGGGGGGGGACCGGAGTTCGAAGTGTGGCGGCGAGATGCATTTCACCCGGGTGCATTTCGACTATCAAATCTTCAGCACAGCTGCCGGGCGGAATGCTCACAAAGGATGATGGGCGCCCACTGTGAGGTCATAATGGTGACAGAACAAAACAGAAGGCCTTCATTGGTTAGAAGCATTTGTACCACAGATTGTCTACATGTGACCAGATAGTCAACTCGGTGGATGCCATATTATAAATTCAGCCTCTGCTGTTGTAGAAGCAAGAAGTGCTCGGATTTGCTGGCTTGCAGTAAACGCTCTTGAGGGGTGTAGTCTAAAACAACATCTATAGGTGTAGGAATGGAGACAGCACCAAAACCTCCAGTTACCAACTGGAACTTGGACAGAAGGAATGCATGAGCTAGAATATCTGTCATTGTACTGTACATATTGTAGTGTGCATAGTGAATGTTTGTAACTGTGACGTTTCGCAGAACAAATAGGTCAGTGACTCAGTAGGCCATAACGTAGACCATAATACCTCGGCTTTGGGAAACCGTCTGTCTGTAATTCATGGGCACTGGTGCTGATGTCAGTTTGAGGCACAAGGCCTTCTCGTTTTCATTCTTCTGTCCATGTGTCTGTGGCACTGCTCTTTATAAATCCTGACCTGTTTGGACCGTGTTGCTTGTCTTGGCCAAATGTTTTCCTGCTGCTTCGCAAACCCTGCTTGTTTTCTTTTTTTTCAGCTCTGTTCTGTGCAGTCTGCAGACGTGCAGTCAGATTTTCCTGCTTACGTGACACAAAACGCAGATGCTGGATCCATCTGCAGCCCACTCATTTTCCCTATTACTGCAATTATTTTCTTCCTCTTAGATTTTTTTCATGTTTGTTTTAATTTGTCTCCTTTATTTCAAATTCAGAATGACCTCCTCAGCCTGCTTCATCTCCCGTGCCGTTGCCTGTGTCCTCAGCAGCTGGAGACACAGTAACGCTAATGGGGGCACCGTTACAGTGAGGCCACCACAAGGCGTCCAAAGTCATTCCAGCACTAACCCGCTGTTCTCAGACACATAGGCGCTACGGGGCACAGGGGGTGACTGTGTCTCAAACCCTCTGATTGGAGGGTGCCGAGGGCGTGACCAATCCCCCCCCCCCCCACCCCCGCTCCCTGACATTTCCGAGCCCCGCGTTATCGTCCTCATCCCGATCTCGGTTCCCGTCAGACCCCCCCGGTGGCTGCGTGGGAGCTGTCTCTTTTAGAATGAATTCCAGGAAGCGATACCATCCCTGCCCGCAGCTGAGTGGGCTCACTGCGGCGGGGTAAGCCCACCAAGTCGCGTTGCCTCCCCCGGGCCGCTGATGAAATCGAATTAAGCGTAATGTGATTGCCGGTCACAGTCTTCTCTCCGGTAATCTGCCTATTTTTAGCCCTAACCTTCATATACGAAACTTTTGAGGTAGCTACCTGGTTAAGCGGTGAGAAAAACCAACGGCAAACTGCGAACAGTACACAGTACAAGTCATATATAAAGAAGCTGTGTGGGAGAAAGAAAAAACGAGGAGTGTGCCGGAACATGTCAGAAAGTGTGGAGATGTGTGAAGCGCGATGATAGAGCCGGAGCGGTCTGAAAGGAACGCGCTCCGTGGCTGTTTGGTGGCGTTTTTGTTGATGCGCCGGTGGAGGCGTTTACGCGCCGGGTCCTCCCCGGCCCCCCGCGCGCGCCTCGACTTGAATAGCAGCTGATTTCATTAGCCGCCGCTGCGGTGTCACCAGCTGAGTGAGTGGGGAGGACCCCTGCGGCCCCCCAGCGTGTTTGTGGGGGGTGTGGGATTGAGCGTGGTAGGTGCTGATTGATGTAATCACAGCGAGGGGCCCAGGTTTGCCTTCTGCGAGCTACGTCGGCACGTCAGGTCCCGCTGTTGAGAAAGCAGCCGTTCTCTTTTCGCCTCCCCCACGCCCCCCCTGCCCCCACCCCGCCCCCCACCTCCATCACAAACCCCTCCCTGGGGTGTGGTGAAGGTGGAGCAGGGGGGTGACAGGTTGAGCCTACAGAGGGGTGCACTCGCAATCCACGGAGGGGCACAAAATGTCATATCTTAAAAAAAAAAAAGAAAACCACAATGAATACAATGTTGACATCGGAATATAAGGAGACAGCTGGTGGTGCACTGAGGTCTGTCTGGTGGTGCAATGCACCCTTAAGAACTCACATAGAGCCAATATATATATATATATATATATAAATGTACACGTATTTGTCAGGCCCTGGCGCAGCATAGATCAGCCCTCATTTTCAGCCATTCAGCTCATCTCAGCTCCTTTGAGATAATTACAGCCATTGAGGTTGTTTTTCTTGGTGCTGCAGACCTTTGAATGTGCATGTAGCATGCTTCCTATTGCCAGGACCCGTGCGCTGGCAGAGGAGGAAGGATTCTCTCAGGCAACGCTAGACCACGTTTTTCTGGTTTTGTTCCAGAAATAAACTGATTCACACATGGTATTCCCCCATATAACACTTATTGGAAGTGTTAGAAATTTTTGCAAATAAAATCTGCGCTGTTTGCAGAATAATCCATTAGTAATCACGTCTACATGTACACACAGACAGTGGTGTGAAGAAAGTGAGACACAATGGTGAGTTTGATTAAGGTTAAATATGACACACACATTCACACACTCACATACGCATGCACGCACACACACACACATACACATACACTCATGGTCACACACACACACACGCAGAATGCTGTCTGAATAAATAACACAAATGAATGAATATTATAAGAATAGAAGTCATTTGTTTTCATAATTTCTTTACTTTTTGTGGTCGTCTGTAAATGCAAATGGCCAAGGTATAGGACATTCAGTTTTCAGGCATGATTAGATTAATGCAGGCCTGTTTCCCTGGTTCTGTATTTTTCCTCATTCACAGCCCAGGCAACTACCTTTGTGAATGTGCACCCTCCGCATAACCGACAAACAAATCAGGGGTCAGAGGTCGTGAGGAAGGACAGCTGTGGGGCCAAAAGTAATCCCGCCACCTGAAAGAAGCCTGTTCCACAATGCCGCCTCTGTGTCCTTAATCTCACTCCTCAATGTTTTACTGCATTAGAGTCAAAGGGGGGGCTCTTTCTTGCTAAATCACCCCAGTGCCACTAACCACACCCCCGGGGGTGGTGGGAGTGTGGAGGAGAGGCTGGAACCGCTGGCCACCCACGCGGCGGTTTTGTAGCGTCTGTGTTTTTTACACGCTTCTCACCCCAGAGGTCAGCCATTGTTTCTGTGTGATGGAGGCACAGATGAAAGGTTTGTCTGATCACTGGGGGGGGGGTTGGCAGTCCCTGGGAAACACGCTGTTTGTCCCTGCTTTCTTTGCCACTACAGCACTGTGGGACGGGATCAAAGTCCTTTACTTCTGTTAAACAGGAGCGAACCAGGAGCTGATCCCTGCCAGTCCTAACATGGAGGATTTTCCCTGTCCCTGAGCCAGAAATAAGAGCAGTAGTAACAGTAGTAATGTGAGCACTGAAGACATGAAAGAAAATATGCATCTTAATTTATGTATGTATGTATGTTTTTATTTATTTCATTTCTGTGAGCTGCAGGAGTGTGAGTGCTGACATAGTGATTTCTTGGGAAGATCGCGCCGCCTCCATGCAATTTTCAGTGTTTTAATTGTGCCGTTCTTTGTTTAACATCTTTCCTTTTCATCTGTGAAACATGAAAAGGAGGGCAAGAAGGAACAGCCACACAATGAGCAAATCATTTCTTTCAATGGGTGATTTTGCAGGTGTTCCAGAACTTATCTGCTGCACCAAATCATTTTCTGAAATCAAAGTGTGCTGGGTCACTCTAATGAGTTTTGCAGTGTCAGGTCAAGATAAACTGTTTCTCTTTTTTTGTCAAAAAAAAAAACATGCCAAGCATCATGGTATCAGAGCCTGGCGTGGAATCAACTTCCTGGTACAGCTGAATAATCCTATTATCTCCAGGGCAATAACTGTTCTGATCCCTGGTGTTAACTGTTTTGTTCGGTGATCAATAAGGCGGTTTGGGGTGGTTCTAGCAGTGACCCAGGGATAATCGGCGCCCGCTCGTCTCATTGTAGAGGGGCCACGGCGACCCTGCAGGCCCAAGAGGCCTCTCTCTCCATCACAGACAGGAAGCGCACGAGCCCGCCGAGAGAGGAGGAACTTTATCTTCGCGGTGACCGCGGTTGCCGTGGCGGCGGGTCCCGGGGGCGGGGCTGTGTGAGTCAGGGCGGCAGCTGCTGCGTTGGAGGTGTCTGAGAGGCGCCTCGCTGGTGGGCGGGACCGGAGCGATCGCTGCCGCGGCCGCGTGGCTCGGGGCGCAGCTTGCGGAGGCGGCAACGCGGCGCTCTTACCACTGAGTGATGAGGTTAATGTCCGTTTAGGGTGGAGGGCGGGGGTAGGGGTGGGACGAAACGCAGCGAAGCAGGGTCAGATCGGGTAAAATCGGGGTGCTGGCTGGCATAGTGGGAGTACCACTGAGGACATTGCGTGTTAAGAAGCACGATCAGTTAAAAATCTAATTTTCCACGGGTTGAAGTACCACTCAGGCCCCTTGTGGAACTGGGTCTAAGTAATTCTCCATATGGCCATCTGTCTGTCTGGCCATCTGTCCGTCTGTCTGTCTGTCCACAAGTGTCAGAACTGTGAAGCCTAGACTGTGTGCTTCTTGGAGCTTGCATTAGAAGACCGCGCGACCACGCGCGCGTGTGTGCGTGTGTGCGTGTGTGCGTGTGTGTGTGTGTGTGTGTGTGTGTGTGTGAGTTTGTGTGTGTGAGTTTGTGTGTGTGACTTTGTGTGTGTTTATGTGTGAATATGGGCCAAGGACACGCTCTAGAAATGTGTGTGCTGCCTGTGCGTTCATCACGGATGACTGTGAGGTTAAATGCATCACATAAACAAGCTCTACCATGAAACTCTCAGCGGGAAATCTCAGTTGCATAAGGGAGATTGCCAAGTAACCTGCATCATGAGATTTTTTTCTCATGCTTTCTGTAGGTTTATGGTCAAAGACAAGCATGTCCAGTGACAAACCTTTGTACAGTCACTTGTTTGGTTTTATTACATAAAAAGCAGAAGCATAATTGGTATTATTAGTATTTTTGTTCTTTTTCTTTGGTGATAAAAGACTTTACATTATCTTCCTACATACTCAAATTTCTTATCTTCAAAAACCTGACTTAAGCATACCAGTATTACCAACAAAACACCAAAACCAAGACAACAGGACAGAGCACACCACATATTGTATGGAGGTACCTATAATCCAGTGTCTCTATATTTTAATCTTTATCAAGATATGGGACTCAAAGGGCAAAAAGCAGGGTTTTCCCTCAAATTTCAAAAAACGAGGACCATGTCACCACTGATTTCATTTGTAGCTTAGGGAAATATACTTTGTTGACAGAAATGACCATGGAATGGTCTTTTGCCCTCAGTTTAAAGGAATGGATGTATGAGCATGTCAGGCAAGATTTGCTAAGGTTTTTCTTATTTCACTCGGTGACCGATGAAACTGGGTCCCTAATGCCAGTGCCCTGTGAGTCGCCTGGACACTCTGCCAGCAAGCATCAGGGACATGAATCGGAGAAACTGACATGGCAGGAATTCCATGCCGGTCCCTGGAATATTGCCACTAGAGTTTCTGGTCCATGTCGGTTTCTGGAATGTTGCAGGTGGAGTTTCTGGTCCATGTCAGTCTCTAGAACGTTGCAGGTGGAGTTTCTGGTCCGTGTCAGTCTCTGGAACATTTCAGGTGGAGTTTCTGGTCCATGTCAGTCTCTGGAACGTTGCAGGTGGAGTTTCTGGTCCATGTTGGTCTCCGGAGCATAGAACATGGATGCCACTTCACATCGGTCTCTTAATGGCGCCAGATAATCAGAAGGAGAAGTGCCTGGTGGTATGCAGTGTGCGTCTGGGCCAGCTCAGACACAATGCGACCGCATCCCTCTCCGAGCTCACAGGAAGGCCACAGGGGGGCTTAGGGGCTGAAGGGAGATTGGGTGATGGGCTATGGAGTGGAAGAGTAAGGGGTTAGGGGTGATGCTGGTCTTCTGCATAGAGCACTGCAGGCCAGCGGGACAGCTACTAGTAAAGACAAAGCCCTACTGAGGGATTGTGGGGGGTAATCATTATCAGTATGGTAGATTCCTGACCCGGACATAATGCCTTTCCCCCTTCCCCCCACCTGAAAAGAGTTGGTGGATTTGTACATGAAGTGGATTAGTAGAGACCTCTTCATCCACATTAATTAATCCAGTGGCCCTTTGTCTCTATCAAGGCCCTGTATTCCACACCAGTGGAGACAAATGATTTTCATTACGATGTGTAATTACATCCATACAAGTTGGATTAGATGCTTTCTAAAATAGTTGATTTTTTTGTTGGTTTATTTGTCTATGTCAAGAGAAATTAATACATTACATTACATTATTATATTATTACATTATTTACATAATTACATGTTACAATTACAATATAGTTACAGCAACCTCATCTTTTCATTATTTCTTTTAAAAAGTTTCGTTGGAAAAATGAGTAACTTTGGGTCAATGCTTAAAGTTATCATGTTGTTCATGGATTCTAGGCAGGTGTTTCTGACATTAATTTGTTACCAGTGTAAGCAGCTTTTAAAAATTTCACAGGGATTACAGAACATCATATTTAAGGATATATAAAAAGCACTCAGATGTAAAGAAGAAGCTATCTTAAATCTAAAGGGAACGGATAATCTTTACCAAGCCTGTTGTGCCATACGGACGGTTCTTTATTTTGGTAATCAGCATTCGGGCCCTCTGGTAGATCTGTAAATATTGATTTTTTTTTGGATTTCACCGCAGGTGTTAAAGAGCTTAAATGGAAGAACAGGCAGCGATAAACTGTGTTCTGTGCAGTTAGCGCCAATAAACACCCAAGGGTGCAAAACAGCACTTCTGTGTGAGTGCTGCTTCAGACACGGGACGCCCTCCTCTTTAAAAACCTGCTTATGGTGGGCTACCCATGGGGAGAGGCTGGGGCAGAAAGCAGAGCTCCTAGAATGCACTGGTGTGGTGGGGGGGTTGGGGTGGGGGTAGGCACCAGTGGCAGCAGAAATCACAAACATGCTACAGTGTTATTGATGTTATTGTGATTATTTTTATTTAATGTACTCTACTTATCTAGGGCGACCTACATATCCTCCTTTGTACAGATTATCCCTTTACGCGGCCGAGTGTTTACCGAAGCGAGCGAGCGTGCCTTGTATTAGGCATGAGCCTCGCTTCCCCGGTCGCCATGGTGCCCTGTCACTGCCGCCACGTTATTCAAACGCGAAGGCGAAGGGAGAGGGGCGTGCTACCCACGTGGCTGGCATCGCGTGTCCCCATACCCCCCCCCTTCCCGACCAGTCTGCATGTGCTTGTTTATTGCCATTTCCTGTAGGGTGACACGGTGTCCCGGCTGCGGTGTGTGTGTGTGTGTGTGTCCGTGTGCGTGCTGTTAGGACAGCCAGCCAGGAGCCCCTGAGGTCACCCCGCCGGTTCCCGCTCACGCCTCCACAAGAATATTAACATAATAACAGGTTCCACTTTTCCACTCACGTCCGGTGGCTGAGCCATTAGGCGAAAAATAAAGAATGTTTCGGTTCGGTCAAAGCGCCTGAAGAAGAAAGAAAAAAAAAGAAGAAGAAAAAAAGGTCTCTAATCCACAGGCTTACCTCACGGTCACCCCCCTGTGCATATTTGCGCAAAAGAAGAAAAAAAAAAGAAAGAAAGAAAAAAGTAATTTCCTTTTCTAATTTCTGGGAAATCAGATCACATTAGACTTGCTCAGATGGGTCTTTTATACGTCTCTCACTGCCGTTTCCTGTGGCCGCCAGAAGCAATTAATGACCCTTGAAATATTAATTGAATAGCATTTCACTGCCCAAATAGTTTGGTCGATGATGCTGTCACTAATTTGTGTAATTGTTAGCGTGAGGAGAGCGTGAGAATATATATATATATATATTTTTTTTTCTTGGAAGTAGACAGTAATATATATACATATGATAACAATGACATATGATTATACATGTGTGATTTCTAAGTTTCATATAGATGATTGACCTTCTGCCTCCTCTGGTTGTGCACTGAGATGGTAGCGCACAGATCTGGCTCCTGGCTGTGTGTGGAAAACATGACCCTACCGAGCCGTAGGGGGTAAGGATCTATAAATTCATGATCAAAGTGAGTGATAGATTCTGTGCGAAGGCGGCGATCGTGGCGGGTCTGCACCTGACCGCAGCAACCATTCGTCTGACTGCTCTGCCTCAGAGCCACAGGGTCAGTAACGGGGAGGGAAACTGAGATGCGCTCGAGCGGGGAGGCTTTCTCTGATCGCCTCTGGTCTCGAGTGTTCCCGACCATCTCGCAGATGTAACAAGACCTTCAAAATAAACTAATACACCATATCTGCTTGATTTTCTGTAACCCAGTGTTGCCAGTGGGCAATTTCCCGCTCTGCAAATCAGCCTCCTCTTGAAATTCCAGTTGTGTGTGTCCAGTACATATCACGATATGCCACTGTTAAGTTGGAGTAATATTTCTTCATTTATGACACATTTATATTTATACAAACAAGCTCAGTTTCAATAAAGTGGTATTAGCTGTATTTGTAGTACCAGTGGAACACTTTTTATCCTGCTTAATGCTGATGGAGGAGAGAAAAAGAAGTCAATGGCCTTGTGCTAGTTATAGCAAGGGTTATACATACTTCAGGGAATAGAAATTAAGGCATTATACAATTAATTTATAAATATTCAAAAAATGTAGGTTACCAAATGCAATACTGTCTATGCGGGACTCCAACACAAAGGGAGTTTGGTCACACTTGCAGCATATCTCAGTAAAATGTAAGATGCATACGCAGCATGCTTTGAGTCCACAGAGGGATGGGCTGGGTTTTAGTAGAAAACCCAAATCAAGGCTGACATCCCCAAAATGAAAGTAAATAAGCTTCTGACATAATCGCGGGCTACCCCACGAAACTGGCCAGCGACTCCTACGTGGTTATGGATTCGATTTTCTTAAACAATGAGATTGTGTATTGTAATGAACCTCGGGCAATTAATCGCTTTGGATGCAGCGGAAGGGGACCCATAAAAGTTTATCGACTTGCACGTGTTACTTTGCGGAAGCTGGTTAGTGCGTCTCTCCAGGAAATTAGACCTATATAGTTTAACGAGCTCATTACAGAATGGTTTGACTGCTGTCAGACCAGAGGTGATATACGCCTAGGGGAGTCCGCACCCATCTTTTTTAGCTGCCTGCCTCGGCACAACGGAACAATTTGCCTCATTTAGGCTGACAAGATAAAGAGCAATCGCATCAGTAATTGTAAATGGGCGAACAAGAGAAAAAAATTGGTCGGAGAGATTTCGACACCGAATCGTAACAGGCGTCGCTGCTGCTGCGGTAGATTTAGCTGCGTGTCATATCGGCGGTAATCACGATATTCGCTCAGCCGTGCGCTCACGAGGTTCAGTGTCCTCAAAAGCCTGTCTGTTTAAATAATATACATGATTTTAATTTTTACTATTATTGTTTTGGATCTCAGAAAATTGACAGTGTTATGAAACATCTCAGGCAGAGGGTTGTTATCCTATTTACAACTTACCTCATGAAGGAACACAGCTGCGTTTTACTGTGTACAGAATGTACAACAGGGAACAAGGTGTTCAATTTGAACAGCGTGTTGCACTACGGCCCCTACACAGTGTTGTGCAAACAACAACGTACTGTGATTTGTAGAGGTCTGAGAATAAGATTTTTCATGGGGGGAGCACATTATCCCACAGAGCACTTGCAGTGCACTACTCCCATTTCAGATTTATCTGGATGTTGTTTATTTTTTGGGGGTTGCACAGTTATGGTAAATATCATTACTGCGGGCATATAAATAATATATTTAATGCGTCTTATTTCCTCCCACTTTGAAAAGACAGTGTTAGTGGCAGCCGCCGGGAGATTATGGGAATTCAGTCATTAAGTGCGGCCGTTAGAAAGCTCAGATAAACAAGCAGAATTTAGTGGACACTGAATTAAGACAGGCTTTGGGAAGAAAGCTGCCCCATACGCCCGTCTCCATCTGCATGTATTTATTTAGCTATTTGTACATTAATGAGTGAGCCAGATATCCGTGCCAGATCTGAGCGCGTGCATGCGCGAGACGGATTCCAGCATTCGGCCTCTCACCAAAGCGTCAGACACTTCCTGTCGCTTTCGATTTTGAGCCGCAAGTCAAAGCCACTTAGCTAACCAATGTTGATTAATTAGCCCGGCTTTTTTGGCAAGCGAGTGATCCCTCCAAGTTTAGATGGAAAAAAAAAACTTTGAGCAAAAGTTTATTCAGCCTACAGAGAATTTTTCTTTAAAAACTCTAGTAAGATTGCAGCCAGGATGGTCCTGTGCTGTTGCCTATTCCACACAACTTTGCTGCACATTACTGCACAACGTCAGATGTCTTGCAAAAGATGTTGAAAGATTTCTGTGTCCGATTATGCTGTTTTTCATCATTGAGTTGGAATAGGGAGAAAGTGTTTATGAAATTTTCACTTGTTTTTTCATTTTCATTTAAATATACACTGTAGATGTACCTTGTAAATATATTGTAAAATGTTTAGTTTAAACTTTTTTACAATTATACCAGTCAAAAAAGGGTAAAAAGGGATATATATACATACATATATATATATATATATATATATATATATATATATATATATATATATATATATATATATATATATATATGTACAGGAGAAAGAGAGAGTTATTTTAGTTGTGTACTTATGCCTTGACTGTAGTGTTTCCCTCTCAGTATTTTAGCTGATTTGCTCCTTTGACCTTTGAGCTTGAAATAGGAGCTCTAATATTTACTGTTGCCATTGGAATTGGATCTCAGCCCGCTTAGTGGACCCACATGTCTTACATGTCGTATTTAAAAATGTCCAGTAACCGCAGAATAGCACAAAAAACGATGCTTTACCGTGCACTATGCATTTGAACTCTGTGTAACTCCACTAAGTTGGGTAGACAGCTTTCCCCTTGTTGCACTCCAGACGGTCTGCTGATTGGGTCCACAGTGCATGTTCTGAACTCCTCTGGACTCCAGCTGAATATTTTCGTTTTCAAGATGAGTCTAAATTTGGGATATTTTGCCTCCCTGCTCTTATCCGATTGATCTTCGGTGCTGTCATAATTTATGTGAAGCTCAGAGTTATTTTAGTCACGACGGGGCTATCTGCACAATGCTTCAGCAGAGGCTGGATGCCTGTCTTGTCCGGGGGTAGGGTAGCTCAGTGAGTATTAGCGTCGGAGCAAAGATCTGCCCGGGAGCTTGCTTGGTGGCGTGCTCGGCTGGGGAGGTTGACGTGCCTTGGATCTTGCCGCTGTCCTGCTGAAGAAGATCAAGCCCTGATGAGCCAATAAGGGACAGCCAGTGGCCATCATGGGAGTCATCATCGTGCCAGAGAGTGTCTTTTTCTTCTCCGCAAACGGATGACAACTGCCCTGGTTACCCCCCCCCCCCTCATCCGTTCTTTCCCTGGCCCAGCTTGTTTTGACAGCCTCTCAGCGGCTCAAAACTCATGGGACGGTTTTAAAATGACTGACAGGCCGCGAGGGTAGCCCCGGCATCTGAGCCGGGATGTTTTCATATTTTTATTTTCGTTTTCACTCTCTCTCCAAAGGGGTGATTGATGCCCTTGGTTTGTGAATTTTTGAAGAGCTGCTCCATCTGTTTGGCCGGTCGTTTCCTCATGAATGTTCCTCCACGGGACGTTTGCGAGGCTGTTATGCCATTTGTTCTTGTCAAATGTTTTCTTTTTTCTGTTTTTTTTTCCTTGTGGCTTTGCTCCACCTCATGTGTTTGCACCCTATTTCTGTAGAGAATCAACTTTCCTGTGTTCACGCTTCAAACGAGACACAATAGGATGCGTGAACAATAGTACTGTGACTGATGTGGTAATACATAGTGGACTGATTTGGTGTGAGATAAGTACATACACTCACTGTGAAATGAAATGCCATGAAAAAACAGTGGTCAAGGAACTAGGCTCATAACCCAAAGGTTGCAGGTTCCATTCCTAGGTGGAGTGTGACTGCTTGACTTGTGACAGCAACCAAAATCTCACTCTTAAATGAGATCAAAGTGTTGACCTTCAAACAAACAGTGAAAGTACAGTTCCGCACTTTTTAACTTAAAAATCCCCCCTTGGGTTTCTCTTAGATATAGAACCCTGGTGAGGACTTGCTGGGCGCCAAATAACTATTTACTTCTCAGTTGTAGGAAGGAGTAATTGGAGTGTGAGGCCTCCTCTCCTCTCTGTGTTTTCCTTACAAAGGAACCTACAATCATCACCCTGGTTTCAATTAATGGCTTACAAGGGATCAATCTGAGGAAGGCATTGACCTGCCCATTGATCAGTAATACAAAAGCCAAGATGTATGGCAGCCTGTGTTCTGTATTAGGAGCTTATTCCCCAATAACAGGGAGTTAATTAGTGTGTAGGGCACCGATTATTATTATTTTTTTTTCTTTCCAAGCTTCTTATGGGTTAATTCTTGGACCCCAACCCTAATGAAAAAGTATCCATTTGCCTTTCTGCCCAGCTGGGTTGTGGGATATAGGACGCTGATTTTCTCAGAAGCAGCGGCCATATCACACCATGTTGTGTTGACGAGGTACTGCAGCTAAATGGTAGTGGGTACAGTTAACTCTTGGGTGGGGAGGCCATCACTGAGAACCTCCAGGATGCTGTTGAACATGCAGTTGGTGAACCAGTAACAGGTTCTACTTCATCTGGAGCAAGTGTATACAAGTTCCCAATACAGTGATGGGGATACTGTGCTGAGGAGGTGCTGTATGTCAGGGGAAACCTTAAATTGAGGTCCTGTCTCAGTGTGGCCGTTAAAGACCCTGTGATGCTTATCAGAAGAATCAGTGCGTTAACCTGTGCCTGGGTCAGACTCTTTGCTTGGCTATTCCCGTCTGGTTACCTAATCGTCTCCCACAGCGGGTCTGGCCATTCCCTGTGCGGCTTCTCTCCTCACAGGTTGTCACTGTAAAAGAGAAACGAGTTCTCAGTTGACCTTCTCGGTTAAATAAAGGTCAAATGCAGAGATGAGTTTAGCTGTCAGTGGTAGTGAGAGGCCAGGGAATGTTTTCTGACAGGTAGGTCCAGGACGGTTTAGTCCTACTGTAGAATCATGATGGGTATGCGATAGGGAATTATATATACAAATATATAATAATGAACTATGATATAACACTAATGGAATAATACAGTGACCAAAATATACACATATATATATATATATACACTCACTGGCCACTTTATTAGGTACACCTTGCTAGTACCGGGTTGGACCCCCTTTTGCCTTCAGAACTGCCTTAATCCTTCGTGGCATAGATTCAACAAGGTACTGGAAACATTCCTCAGAGAGTTTGGTCCATATTGACATGATAGCATCACGCAGTTGCTGCAGATTTGTCGGCTGCACATCCATGATGCGAATCTCCCGTTCCACCACATCCCAAAGGTGTTCTATTGGATTGAGATCTGGTGACTGTGGAGGCCATTTGAGTACAGTGAACTCATTGTCATGTTCAAAAAACCAGTCTGAGATGATTCGAGCTTTATGACATGAAGTAGCCATCAGAAGATGGGTACACTGTGGTCATAAAGGGATGGACATGGTCAGCAACAATACTCAGGTAGGCTGTGGCGTTGCAACGATGCTCAATTGGTACTAAGGGGCCCAAAGAGTGCCAAGAAAATATTTACACCACCACCACCACCAGCCTGAACCGTTGATACAAGGCAGGATGGATCCATGATGTTGTTGACGCCAAATTCTGACCCTACCATCCCAATGTCGAATCGAGACTCATGACCAGGCAACGTTTTCCAATCTTCTATTGTCCAATTTCGGTGAGCCTGTGCGGTGTAGCCTCAGTTTCCTGTTCTTAGCTGACAGGAGTGGCACCCGGTGTGGTCTTCTGCTGCTGTAGCCCATCTGCCTCAAGGTTCGATTCAGAGATGCTCTTCTGCATACCTTGGTTGTAACGAATTTGAGTACTGTTGCCTTTCTATCATAACCAGTCTGGCCATTTTCCTCTGACCTCTGGCATCAACAAGGCATTTTTAAGCCCACAGAACTGCCGCTCACTGGGTATTTTCTCTTTTCGGACCATTCTCTGTAAACCCTAGAGATGGTTGTGCGTGAAAATCCCAGTAGATCAGCAGTTTCTGAAATACTCAGACCAGCCCGTCTGGCACCATAACCATGCCACGTTCAAAGTCACTTAAATCACCTTTCTTCCCCCCATTCTGATGCCGGTTTGAACTGCAGCAGATCGTCTTGACCATGTCTACATGCCTAAATGCATTGAGTTGCTGCCATGTGATTGGCTGATTAGGAATTTATATTGGACAGGTGTGCCTAATAAAGTGGTCGGTGATGTATATATATATATATATATATATACATATATATATATATATATACACACATATATATATATATATATATATATACACATATATATATATATATATACACAGTGTATGAGAGAGAGAGAGAACTGGCATTATAAAATTATTATATAACAGTACAACATTATTATTATTATTATTATACAACATGTGCAACAGCCTTCTAATATGTCATTTCAGCATATGTATGTTTCAACATATGTAAATATATTCATATTCTGAATATATACTAAAATACACCTGTACTACTCCTGCTATGCACACATATAATCCCATCTCAGTTTCCTCAGCAAACATTTAATTTACTTGATCGTTGTTACCTCCCAGCATAATAAAAGTGCTGTTTGTTAATAATCTGCAGTGATAGCAGTGGGCCAGATATGAATATACACAGAAACCAGGCGAGGTCCCAGAGCCTGGCCAGACGCCATGATGGTGGCATTATGCCGTTTGATCTCTGATGTTATTTGAAAGGCCTAAGATTTGCTGGCTCCTAGCCATTCAGTGGAGGTAGAGAATATGCACTGCCTGGTCATAGGATAGCTGAAACTGCCAAAAACCCGCACTCCTGTCAGAGGTAATAACACCAAAGCTACTGTATTTCGATCCGGGCAATAAGCTTTGAGGGGGTTTTGAGAAAAAACCAAACAAACAAACACATTTTTCACGGCTTTGACCTTGGTCTCCCCACGGGTTTGATGGAAAAAATATGCCGTCCTCTTTCCCCACACGCTTAACGTCACATTTTGTAAAGAATCACGGACCCCCCAGAGTTGTGTCTGTTGTGGCCGATTCCGAATATCTAATACCGGGGGAGGAAATAAAATCCTACACGTTGTCTGGAAAGTTCCGTCATTACATCGCCGTTCTTATTCTGCCGACGGTCTGCGCCGTGTTGCGGAACGATTCTTCGCCACGCTCTTTTCTCCTGCCGCTCATCCCGGGATTTCCAAACTATTTTTATTTATGTGTTTATATATTTATTTAGCTATTTATTTTCTCACCCCTGCAGAAGTCTGTCTACAGTAGTTAGGGGAGGCGCTCCTAAAACCCATTTTCCAGATTTAATTCGGGCTGTAAGCATTGTAAAAGCCGAATGGAAGTGGCAGGAAATGAAGTTTTCCTCCCCGATACAAGCGGCAAGATGCGACGCATTAAAACCCCGCGAATGGCCGGCTTTTCCTTCTCTCCGTTCGCTCTCATTATGCGGGTCAACTAAAATAGCTTCACTTCGCCTCCGCTGTTTAGAGATATTGAAGTAGAAGGTTGGCAAAATGATTTACAGATAGTAATTGCATTTCCAGGGCTTAGCCATTTCCATAAATGAGATCACAAATTTAATCTATAATGGGACTTAGCACAGCAGTGTCAATATTTGCATCCTTTCAGAAGGAGAATTCCGATGCAGCTGAGGAATAAGTAACACTCTGACAAACTCCATCCTGTGTACCCTAAGACCCCTTTTAAGATCATTTTTTCCTTTTTTTTCTCTTTTTAACCACAGGTTTCTGTGAGACACACTATGCATGCACATACACCACTTGGAATCATGGTCTTAAACTAAATCTGCAAGATTATTATTTGTATTTTGGGGTACTGGTAATACAGAGGATACGTGATTATATTTTATGATATTGCGTATGATTTTTTTTTTCTCCTGCAGCATTCACTGTGACATTTGAGTGTTTACTGTTATGTTAAGCATAATCCGTGGTGTGCAGGTTACTGTAGTGTGACTAGCTACATTAAGCTTCGTCACGGTACCCTGTAGTGTTTTTAGTGCATACACAATCAAAGGTTTACCGTTACATAAAGCATAATCCGGAGTGTGCAGTTTACTGTAGTGTGACTGGCTGTGTTAGGCTTCTTCACGGTATACTGTAGTCTTTTTAGTGTATAGTCCCCCCCACTTCAGCTTCTCCTCAGTGATACTTTGTCATTTTCTCCGCCTGAAAGCAGCAGATGTGAACCGACACAAACTGTAAATATCATTGGCCGCCCTGACCGGCGTGCAGTGTGGATCTGCAGCACCAGCAGACCTGTCAGAGCCACTTCCTCTGGTGAATTATCTGGGCTCGGCACGTTGATATCCATCACCCTCGGCCCGCTCAAGGAGCAGGCGTTGGATGCGGCCTTGTTTTCAAACACAATAAAGAATGTGCGGCGTCTCGATTCGGGGTGTTTCCAGCAGCGGAGCAGGGTGTGTGGTAAACAGGAAGCCAGGGTGGACCCTGCGAGCGAAACCTGCGTCGGTTCCCTGAGTGCCTTCACACCACCATGACGGTCCTACGGAGGGTGTCGCTTTCTACAAATGCACAACACAACACACACACACACACACACACACACACACACTCATTCATATGCGCACACACACACACACACACACACACACACACACACACACACACACACACACACACACACACACACACACACACACACTCTCACACACACACACACACACACACACACACTCATTCATATGCGCACACACACACTCTCTCACACACACACACACACACACACACACACACACACATTCATATGCGCACACACACACACACACACAGACACACACTCACTCATTCACATGAACATGCACACACACACACACACACAGGCAGGAGAAAATACAGAGGGTGCAACTGCAATCCATGGGGGGGCACAAAACATCATATCTTAAAAAAAAAAATCTAATAAATACTATGTAGACATAGGGATATAAGGAGACAACTGGAGGTTTGCTGAGGTCCGTTTGGGGGTGCCATGCACCCCTAAGCACCCCCACAGCGCCGGCCCTGCACACACACTTTCCTCTCGGTCCTGTACGTACGCAGCACCTGGCGCTCTCTGCCTGTCAGGCAGCGTTACCTCCGAGCGCTTCTCGTTATGAATGTTTGATGGATTCGGAGCGCGGGCGGGTCAGCTTGTGTGGGCGGGAGTCTCCTCACCTGTGCCCCCAGGCTGGACTCTGGCCCTGCCCCCTCAGGTGGGAGGATGGGCCAGCCTGCTGAGATCCACTGTGATCCGGAGAGATGTTCTGCAAACATGAAATATATGCAGTACACCAAAAATATAACATATGTGTGTGTATATGAATTGTAATGATAAATAATAATAGTAATGATAAAATTATTGTAGATCACACACTGAGATATGATACCCAAGGGATAGCCAAATATATATTTTCATAATTACATAATGAAACGCTGTTGTTTTAGGTGTGCTTCAGTACAGGGAATCATGGAGGCAGATTTAGCATGTAGCGGACTACTGGTGAAGATCGGGGAGCTTTAGCGGTCTCACAGATCAAAGCGCTAGCGTTTTTATACCCCTCGCAAATCGCTCCTGTAGCGCAGCGGCGTAATAAACGACAGCAGGAGAAGGCAGCACTTTAATTTACTATATATGCGCAAGCATGTAATAACTGTGTTCCTTTAATGGTAAACATTCCATTTCATCACCGTAGAAGCTGCTGGGATCGGCCGCGTGCAGGTGGACATTGCTGTAAAATTCCCTTTCTGAAATATGTTACGTGTTGCATATTACAATGAATTATTTTGAAGAATGCGATATTAGAACATTCAGCCATAAAAGGAGGAAAAAAAGGGTGCATTATTATTATTATTATTATTATTATTATTATTATTATATGCTTATACTAATCTGTACTAATATATACTAATATATACTAATATTATACTTATATACTAATAATTATTATAGTTATCTGGGGTAACAAAATGTACAACAATAGCTTTAATGCATAAAGAACATGGCATGTTAAAATACAAATACAGTTAACATTCAAGACATTAAATTCAGTTTAAATTAAAAACCAGCCAAAACAGCACCTGCAAGTGAAATTCTAATTCTGAATGACAGACTCCTGTAATGTTCAGTTCAGAGTGAGCATGTATTTATGCAAAACTATGCCGGGGTCTGTATCGGAAAAGGTGAAATCCTGACTACTGCCAAAAAGCAATATGCCAGTTTCTCGGCCATGCCTGACAGGCCCACAGTGAAAGGCTTTCAGTGGGTGGCTGAGAACCATCCCATAATAACTTTCAGTACTGTGGGAGTGTAATATATCACACTGTGCGGGGTACATCATTTCATTATTATTTTGTTAATAAGCATGTCGTAAACAGGACCGAACACGAACCAGGCGTGCGATATGCCGCACGCTAGTTTGCACAAATAATCCTCGTGCGCTAATATACGGCGCTGCTGATTGCTCCACACGACCGTCAATTTCCAACGAGACACCGGCGTCGTCCTGGCGGCGCACCGCGTCTGGGTGCTTCTGCACACTAAGCTTTGTGGGAAGGGGGGTGGGTGGGTGGAGATGATGAATGGGTCTTTTAAGCCCGGCTGAAGTTCTGTGTTTTCTCACCCCGCCGCTAGACTGTGGCTGAGAGCTTGGGACGCTGGGAAAGATAAGAGCCTGTGATGTATCGCTTGTTTAAAACTGGTCCACAGGACTCTTTGTTTCTGGGCTTGTGGTGGCGCCGGTTTCTGGAGGTCAAGTTTATGAGGAGCGCATTTGGAATGTTGCTCTCCGATGGGGACATAGAGCAGGGTTCGAACTGCCAGTGACCAAACACACCCATCTGAACAATACCCCGACTGTGAGCGGGGAATACTTGCACTTTTTTCAGTTCTTTGGGTACAATTATGATCTAAAATTGTATCAGCTGAAATTCCTTGTCTATATGCTCATGCATAGCTCACATGCCCTTTAACCTGTTTAGAAACTTCAGCTGAAATCGAGAATCAAGACCAATGTGAGATGGGCACAAATATCTAAATACAGTGTGGATATAAGCATATCTCTAACAGGGAGAAGACCTGCTTTACTGTGCATTGAATACTGATTCCAGATCAGTAACTTATCATTATTATTACTATTATTATTATTATAGTGGTAGTAGTAGTGGTAGTAGTAGTAATAGTAGTAGTTAGTATTGCAGAGAAACAAACTGAAAGTTGTTCTATAACTCAGCTCAAATACACTCTGGGACATTGATATTTATGATGATGCATTTCCACAGTGACTACTTTAAGGAATGGGAAGGCAGTCTTCCACTTCTTGTGATTATGTTAAACAGCACATGCATATAAATAAGATTTTAGTTTACAAGTCACAAACATTGTTACAAAGACTTCCCCACATCATAGTCTGCAAGCATTGTCAGGATGAAACCCTCTGGATAGTATTTACAAAGCCTAATTAGGCTTTCAAGGCGAAGTGTGTTTGAAGCCTATTTTTTATAGGTACTGTCTTTTGACTTCTGTGACTTTATGACTTCTAGGACCACTGGCTCTGATCGTAAAGGTACTCACTTCAAAGTCAGGCTAAGCCCAATAGCCTAGGCATTGAGGACATTTTGTTTCTGGGCTATGTGACTATGCACACCTGTCCCCATAACACACCTGTTCCCATAACACACCTGTCCCTATAACACACCTGTCCCCGTATTAAAAAGACATGCATGTTAAGGTTAATACTCCTGTCAGTGCCCTTGACCAAGGCACTAACAAAACAAATGGAGTTGGTCCCCGGGCGCTGCACTGCAGCTGCCCACCGCTTCGGATGGGTCAAATGCAGAAGACGAATTTCCCCACAGGGATTAATAAAGTGTACCATAACACACCTGTCCCCAAACTGTGTTGCACCCATTACGGTAGCAAAAAGCAGTCTTCCAATATGACTTGATTATACTCAAATTTACCCTTTTTTTCCTCTGCTTGGATATTTGCATGAGATATGTTTTTGTTGGACAAAACCCTAGGTTTCACCTCACACAGTCACCTCATATCAGGTGCGTTTTTAGCATGCATGGCATGTCAATAATCGCTCACACCTCCTCGCTCATTCATCTCCGTTTTGGCCCATTCGTTAAGCACAGACTGCAGATGTGTGCAAACTCCTGGCCATGAGTCACCCGCTCAGCTGGGCCCAATACGCTCAACTCTGCCGATGTGTCAAAATCTGCATAATTTGTCAATAATTCAATATTTCAGCATTCACCCGTGACTGACACTCAGCCACAAATCTCCTGTCGTTCAGTCACTGTCTGGATTATTTAATGTTGCTGCTGCGTTCTTTTTAACGTTTTACCAAGCTGGAGGTTTTTTTTCAGTGTTGTCTTTATGCTGTTTGTTCTGGCTTTAATGAGGATGCACTTCCTTGTAATTGTAAATCTGTCTGAGCACTACAACAAAAGGATTTTTACTTGCATTGTTCACTTCTTAAATGTTTAAAAGGATCCCTCCTCGATTCTAAGTAATTGTAAATATTGCATCGTGAGGATGAAGGTTTCAGAGGCATTCTCCCAGTTACATAAAATCAATTTCACATTTATACAAAAATGAAAACTTTTTATTCCACATGAAAGGCAAGTATGAAAAGTAATATTTCAATACAGCATTCTGTCAGAACAAATTGGAAATGTCTGAGTCTATGTTTGCTGGTCAGGCGAGGTTACAAAGTCTGGAAATGGGATGGAAGAAAGTTTAGGTGTTTTTTATTCATTGTGGAGAGAACCTGAGGCTATTCATACCAGTCTGCACCGCCTATGGGACACTGACCCACCCTCCCATACCACCAAAAAAATATAGTTTTGCTCACTATTCCTCTGTTTTTCCTGCAGATTACTGAACACGTTACAGTGGTGTTGGAAACATGTCGTTGGGCGGAAGTTTAAAAAAAAGCCTTACATCTTACAGATCTTCATTGGTCATCACAATCCTGTTCGTCATCACTGTGCCATAACTGTATTTTAGTCATCCAACTGGAAAATGTACTATTGAGGAGTTTAAATGGTTAAAACTTGGCAGTAAATGGTGTTCATTGTTCTCTACAGTGTGATAGATCATGTTTGACATTGCTTCACCAGTCCTTATTTCATTTGATGCGGTACTTTTCTATTGTTCAGCTTCAATCCAACCAAAGCATTCTATGTTTTTTTTTAGTTTCATACAAAACATTTTTGTTAATTTAATAATTAACTTCACAATTCACAGTATCTTGTAAAGGGGGTGGGGCGTTGGGGGAAAGCAATACTTTAACTTCGCATTGATAGTAAATAATATTTATTTTTCTCTACAGTATGACAGATCATGTTTGACATCGCTTCACTGATCATTATTTCATTAGGTGCTGTATTTGGCTAATGTTAGATCCAATCCAACCTCAAAAAAGTTTTTTAGATTCAAACGAAACCTTTTTTGTTAATTTCATAATTAACTGCATAATTCACATTATCTTGTAAGGGGGCTACTTTAACGCATTACTCTTTGGTGATAGCCCGCTGGGCTAGTCTGAATCAGGGCCTGAACTGCACTAAATGAATGCATCAGTCAGAGAGAGAGAGATATCCCCTCTGTGCCCAGATCAACTGCAGCTCTGTCATCCTTAAGGGAGCCGTTTCCTTTACCCCCCTCTCTGTCCTCATTTACATCGCAGCTGCGGGAGACATAATGCAAAACATCTCTCCATATCTATAGGAAAAAAAAGAAACCCCAAGTCATTATCCCATTACCTTATTTTTGGTTTTGAAGTGCACTTCTTTCACCGGCGCACTCTGGAAAAATGAGGGTGCATTGCTTTAGGCGAGGGTCAACCCTGTGCCTGGATTATATCAGGATTTACATAACTGTAAAAATGTCAGAGGATAGCTTTAAAGTACCCTTATTACCAATGTATGCGATAAATTGATTTTTATAATACCCAATAGACCGCTCAAGGTGTAAGTGGGGGTTATGAATCCCGTGACCTTATGAACTAGTCGGACGGCAACGTTTCATTATTTATTTATTTGTATTGTTTGATTTTTCTCCCCCGAAATACACCAATTGATGGTTTATGGGAGTCTGGTCCATATTGCACTTGTAAGATCGGTGGTTGTTTCTCTGTAGGGATGGAATCGAAGTTGGGTGGGGGGGGTGGTGTTTTACGATCGGAAGATAGGAAAATCAGGTTTGTGTGTCGGCACTGAAGGAGCAGTATTTATGATTCATATCAATGCGACTCGCGCCCCAGGAAGGGGGAGAGGGAGAGTGGGATCGAGCCTGCCCTGAGCGCGTGGACCGTTGAGAGAGGACTATTTTTAGCACCCCTTCAGCCATCTTTCATCCATCGTGCAGCTTTTCATTAAGGGCCAGAGGAACAGGATATTGCCCACAGTGAGAGTGAGTGCTGTGTGACTCCTGGCAGGAAGGAAATGGCATGGAACAGGGATTGTGTGCCCGGGGTACGTGGGTAATGTAGTCTCTGATGTATGATGTGAGCTGCTGACTTGTCTGATCAAACTTGTGTTGGTGCGGATGTAAAGGGGCAACAGCACAGACACGACACTGACCCCTGACTGCGTATTTGTTTGTGTATGTGTATGTGTATTTGTACATGTGCGTGTGTGTGTGTGCGCGTGTGTGTCTGTGTGTGAGAGAGAGAGTGTGTGTGAGTATGCATATGTGTGTATGAGAGAGAGACAGTGTGTGTGTGTATGAGAGAGAGACTGTGTGTGTGTGTGTGTGCGTGTGCGTGTGTGTGTATGAGAGAGAGAGAGAGAGACTGTGTGTGTGTGTGTGTGCGTGTGTGAGCGTGTGCATGCATGTGTGTGTGTTTGTTTGAGTCCCACGGCTCTCTGGGAATGGGTCCTGGATGTGGACAGATGAAGCGCAGGCAGGATTCTGTGTGATTTCTGACCCGGCTGCCGAGGTGTCAGCTGTGATTGATAGCGTGGGATTAAAAAGCTAGTTACCGCGGCGCTCCGGCACAAGGTGGGCCGGGTCCTCTTGCTCACACCTAACAAAACACCGCTGAGAGAGGCTCTTCGGTCCACGGCCTCTCTTCCTCCCCAAAGACCGCTTGACAGAGCATTAAAAAAAACACAACGCAGAAACATATTTCCGATCTTGTAGCCTTGAAGCGAGGCAGCTTTTTAAAATCCTTATTTATATAATTTATCAAGGATCGCGTGCATTGTTTAACACGAATCGTCGGCAAGATTTATGCATTACGGTGTGCTTCATGCAGAGTTCTGCCACAGATAGAAGCTCTCTATCATTCTCAGTCCATGGGCAGGTTGGCATAAAGTTACATACAAATGCACTTAGCCGTACGCCACTGAACAAATGCGTCCAGCACATATTGTAAAAGCGGTAATAAAGTAGCTCAGACAGGCCTGCGCTTGCTAACATGGTTAAAATCTTATTTCACATAAGTGTAGGGAAATCGTTTAGTGTAGAAGTGTGTGGGTGTGGGTAAAGTGTGTGGGGGGGTGGGCGTTAGAGCCTGGATGTGATTGGTGTTTGAAGCTGCGATTTATCTTCAGTCATGCCAGGATCTCGCATGCTGCTCTCTGCATGGTGGCAGCTTTGGGGGAAGAATCTGAAAAGTTATTGTCATTTATTACACTATTGTCTTTCCTTAGCTGACACTCTGATCCAGAGCGACTTACGTAGGTTACAGTTTTACATGTTATTCATTTATAGAGCTGAATATTTACTGAGGCTTAACCCTTGGGTTAAGACCCTTTCCCAAGGGTACGGCAGCAGTGTCCCAGTGGGGAAACAAGCCACTATGCTACCCCCGTTCAACTGAAAAAGCGAGGAATCTAAGCACTGCCAGCTAATGGTAATTGCGCACGATCGTTTCTGTTGTGATGTCACGCACTCAACCAGACATAGCAGAAGCGTGATCAAAATGGAACAGTTTGCATGCTTTACAGTAAAACGGGACACAATTATGCAACGTGGAATCATTTCAAAATTGCTGTAGCAACAAGGCAGTTCCCTCTTGTTGGGCTCAGAAGTTGCGATCTGAACAGAGATGCGGTGAGATTCTTCGGTTGGTCAGATGAGCTGAGCTGTGGTCCGTTTTTGAGAAGCATATGAAATTTTCAAAGCCCAGTAGGTTGTGAGTATGCTGGGGTGATGTTTTGCTTGTTGTTTGGAAGGGGAAATGAGGGGCATTCATTGCAGGTGTTGCAGCTTGAGACCAGCTTGTTGCCAAATGATCACGCAGTCAGAGCGTGCATGTACAATGTCACAGCATCCACCAGCAAATGATCCCTGATGAATCTAAAATTTGCCAGGCTGGATTTGACCTTAGAAAGATTGGATCCGGTTGCATTTTGAATTCTGAAACTACGTTAACTTTTTCCCCTTCACATAAAATTCAGAAAGAATGAATCATATCTTTTTTTTTTGGTGGAAAATTACACTATTAGTTTTTGTCCACGTTTGCTGTGGAATGATGCGTGAGTAATCAAACTGCTTCAACACAGTGAACACTGAAGTGGTTAATTTAAGGTCTGTACTGCATCAGCAGTACAGGTTTATATATGAACCCCAGGGCAGATAAGTGCATCATTATTGTGTGAACTGAATGATAATGGACCTAGTACTGAGCTTTGTGGGATACCAACTACAAAAATTGCAGAGTGCTGAATTATAATATCTTACTGTTACACTGTGTTTTCTGTTATCCAACTGTGACTCCATCTCCTTTTTGGCTTTCGTAGGAAAGGTAAGGTAGGATAAATTTTAGGAGAGGATCTTTGTGATTAGTTGCCTTATAAGCTTTCCTCAAACCTAAAAACAAAGCCTTTGCATTTTTCATGGAGCTTAACATTTTTACTCAATTACCCACAAGGCTGTTCACTGCTAGTCTAATTTTAATAAATATTCATAGGGTAATTTCAGCCCCCAAGGGAGAAATATGGGAAAACATCTCCGTTTTAGATGTTTTGTTGGTCAGATTCAAAGAAATTTCCTTTTGACAAGCAAGTTATTAAAGTGAAAATGGCTACCCCCCCTGCCCTCTCCCCACTTCCCCCAATCTGATGGACCAGCGGTTTATGACATGTTGGATAGGAGGTTTTGAAATTATTTTTTCCCATTTTAATTTTGTGAATGATTATAGTAATTGAATTACAGTTCAATTTAATTAAATGGCTTTTATGATTTAATCTTTTTTGTGTGTCTGAGGGAGATGGCTAGCTATTAAAACTATGATTGAATGATGAATTCATATTCATAATTGTCACAGATAAAAGGGTCGGCCTTCCAAGGCTAAAGAGCTTGAAAAGGGAAGGCATCCTCACGGATCGCTTTGCAAAGGTACCCTAGAAACGAAGCCATTTGCTGTCTTTATCCTCTATCTGCCTGCTTTTTATTTGTGTCTTCTATTGGTTACCCTGGCTCTCCTCTCTGCTGTGGTTTTGTGTTTGGGTACTATCACGCTCACACTCATGTTAAACCATCAAAACTCTTTCAATAACATGGTGTTGAAAGGTGGCATTTCAGTATTACTAATATAACCCCCTGACGTTGTCGGTGTATGTGAAAGTGGTTTAGAGAACCTGCACATTTACATTTACGTTTATTCATTTGGCAGATGCTTTTATCCAAAGCGATGTGATGGGACCACCACACTCTAGTGGTCGGGTGCGAACATAAGCTAGTAGTAGTGCATTCAGGTAGGTAGTTGGAGTTTTGTTGGCTGTTCTGAAGAACATGATCTGTCTTGATTTCACTTGATGGTTTCTCCCCAATATGATTTTTTTCCCCTTTCAATATGAGTTAATGAAGCTTGTCTCATTACCCGTACTGAGACGATGGGCACCAAGGGACTCCCTCCTCACCTCCATGTCCTCCACGTGACCTTTTTCTTCTTGACTCCCCAAAAGCAGCTCCCCTGCGCCTCTCTGACTCGTAAACACGGCCTGTTTCTGAGTAAGAAGCACATCCTGCCTTTTTCTGCCTGTGCCTCCCGTCTCCACTTCAGACCGGGAAAGATAGACAGCTGTCCTTAGGCCAGACTTGTACCGGGTGCCATCTGGTTATATTTGATTCTTCTTCTTTATTTTGTGTCCTTGTCTTTTCTTTCACTGTGTGGGCGTTTCATGGTCGGACGTCGCGGCTACACCGCAGTACCTCAGCAGGCTCGTCCAGTTAGGCTTTCAGCGCGGGGCTCGTCCGGGGTTTTTAAACACGGTTACACCCGTCATCAAGGCCCCACGAATTCAGTGCTGCCTTGTTCTCGAAAAAGGCTGGCTAATGGGAAAAGCATTAAGGTCAAGTTGGATGTTTGGAACATTTAGTTTTTATTTCACAGCTTCAAGGCGGTTCAGAGTGTTCTCCCAAAAAAAAAAAAAACAGAAAAGAGGGAAAAAAAACCAAGAACTGTAAATCCAATAAAAGCCGAGCAGATGAAAGCATTTTTTAAGTTTGAAGTTCACGTTGTTCAAAGGAATTCGGGAGGCGAGGATGGTCGAATGTGCGGGATTACCCCGCGTCTTTTGTTTGTTTGCGCTCCTGTTTTTCAGAGAATCTGTCCTAATCCATCTATCGCTTTGACAGACTCGACAGCGTGTGCAGCCCCAGGAGTTTTGTCGCGATTTTAAAAAGCGCCTCTCTGTCTCTTTGTCTCTCTCTCTCTCTTTCCCAGGAGGTGCACACCATGCGGAGCTTACTCTGCTCGGCTCAGGAGCCGGTGTGTGTGGTGCACCAGCACAGCCCTGGCTGAGCTGATGTATGTGGACACATGGGAACAGTTCACATTTACATCAAATGGCTTTTTATCACCAGCCAGTGCTACCCCTCCAGAGTCCTTTAATCCTGATTTGAACACACACTAATTTAGCATCAAAAAAACAAACAGCAAACCAATAATAATAATTAAAAATAATAATAAAAATGCCTAATAAAAAGTCTAATATCGGGTCCCTCATACAGTATTAAGTCCATATCACCCCAATCTCTGTGTTAACTTGCCCCGTGTGGTATTGGTTTAGAGGTGTTCATGGTAACTGTAATTACTGTGTAACACAGATCACCAACATGCAAAGCCCCAGGCCCACGGTTAGGGCATTAATATTGCTGAGAGGGGAAAAAGGAGGAAGGAATCAGAGATTCCTTTTGTGCGCTCTCCAAGATAAAAAATTCATCAGCCTAATCTCGCCGGTGCTGGGCTGGCATCGCTGCATCTGACGTTGCCGGGCGAATGCGCTATCTGCTAAATCCTCTATCTGCGAATTGGGCTCCGTGCTTGTTTCAGCGTGCGTTCACAAGCACCTCGACAGTGTGGCTTTTGCCCCATCTGAAATGGACCACTGACAGCGGCAACCTCTAACCGTCCAAAAAAAAAAAAAGCACAAACCATAGAGGTCTTCGCAGCGGAGTTGTTTCTCTGTGGGGACCTTTGTCTCTGTGTGCGTGTGCGTGCAGCATAGCATGTTTCCTCTGATGTTCCCTAAAGTGTCTTGTAAGGTTCTCACCCCAGGGCTTTCTGGAGTGACTTGTTCACTTGCAGAGAGAGAGAGAGAGCGAGTGAGCAGGGATTGGATACTCTGCACTAGGCGATCGAGCTGTAGTCAGCGATGTTGGAGAGGTGGCGTGTAGGGCATTCAAACTGGGTTTTTAGATGGTTTCAGAAGCAGGAGAAATGCACACACCTGCGCCTGATTTTTTCTGTTTTATTTCATTTATCTTTTTTTTTTAGTGTGGGGGTGTTGGGGGGTGAGTGAAATGCAGTCGGTGGAATCCATGGAAACCGCCTTCATGTGCTCCCGTACCTGAGCCGATAACGCGCAGTTGGGATCCATGGTTGAGTTTGCTTGCATCTGTCCCCTGGGTACCAAGCTTACTCTGTATGCGTGTTGTGTTTGATCCTGACCTTATCGTTTCATGTCCTTGGAGCATGTGGCCTGCTGTGGATGTCTTTTGTGTGGAAGGGATGATGCAGAAATAGTCTGTTTTATGTATGTTTTCATGTTTTCTCCTGTTTTTCTTTTTTTTTCCCTGTGTTTCGGGGGTTTATCATCTTGGTTTCTTTGAGGTTTCATGTTCAAAGCTGCGGTCCAATTTTTTTTAATAAGAACCTTGAAATCACTTAAATGGGAGAGCGTCTGCTTTCTTGAAACCCAGCAAATTTCACTTCTTGCAGGTCATTTGTTGGCAAATGTGTTGACAATTCCCTGAGCTCGGCAGGATTTGATAAGCCATGCGAAACGGTCAATCAGAAAACTGTATTACATGTTACATAAAATTGAGTGCGCAGAGTATTGATTCAAATTAATCAATGCAATTATGCTATTGATCACAAACAGTCAATATGCAAAATTTTCTGCCGCCCCAAAGCTATTTGAAGCAAAAAGGTATTCAAATTCACAAATCGCTGTTCAGAGAAACGACAACATGGAGAGTGTATTTCTTGGAAATGCAAATGGGGAATTTCCATTGTGGTCATATTAAAATACATCAGGGGTTCTATGAAAAAAAAAAATACAGCCAAAGAAAACAGATTGTTTGGATGTTGAGTACCACAAATTTATGATTCTGCCTTTTAAAGGCCTTTGACTTGGTGAACATCTAATATGTCAGTTAAATCACTTTTTCTGGGGGGAGCTTCAGATATGCTTGAACGCTTGACTGTGGGGTGGGGTGTGGGGGGTGGGGGGTAATAACAATAGCTTTGTAAACTGTAATTGTAAGGTAAACTACTCATGATTTTTCTTCAGAGAGCAGAAATAAGTGGCCATTAAGACAAGTGCACATGACAGCCTTTTGTCCTTGTGCCTCTTGTATGCTCTAGCGGTGCTCTCTATGTTTGTTAGCCACGTCCTTCAGCATCCATTGTGTTATATATGTGTTGCGTCACTAGCTGTCCCTGTAGCCCCAGCTCTTGCTAATAAACCCTGAAAATTGTTACCTGCAAGCAGACACTTGTGGGTTTGCCTCTGGTTTTACATCACATGACATCATTGTCATTTAGCAGACACTTTCATCCAGAGCAACTTACAAAGGTTACACTTTTTATGTTATTCGTTTATGCAGCTGGGTATTTACTGAGGCAATTGTGGATTAAGTGCCTTGCCCAGGGGTACAGGAGCAGTGCCCCAGTGAGGAATCAAACCGGCAACCCTGCAGTTACAAGCCCTGCTTCTTACCACAATGCCACACTGCCACCCACAAGGTTTTGAATGTGTTGGTGGTAAACGGTTTGAAACTGAGGGGAAGGAGAGTGCTTTGCGTGCTCCTCAGAGCTCTGTGCTCCCACCCTCTGATCTGGGGGGTGTGGGGGTGTCGGGCCGGTGCGAGGCGATGGCTGTGAGGTTTCATTAAGCCTGCAAAGTGCTCCCTTCCTTAGTCTGTTTGGATGACAGATTAAGTTTGAGGCACTCCTCTGAAGAGGCCTTTCCGTCCACGGCCTCATGCTTCGGTTGGCAATTTGAAATCCTGGGGGCTCCCGGCTTTTTTTTTTTTTTTTTTTTTAGAGAACAAATAAGCGAACCTGTGCCTGTGCTTGTTACCTCCCCGGGATGTTACAGCCAAGTGAACAGCACTTCACTCTTTTATTTATGGCTGGTGATTGTTAAGCATTAGCGCTAGAAAGCCAGCAAAATGGTCTCTGTGTCCCACAACTGTGTATGTGTGTAAACATTCATCGTTGTTTGGATGTTAACTTCGGGGGTTCTGGTCCTGCACTCGTGCTGTTTGAAGCAGACATGTGAGTGAGTGAACAAGCTGACTCTTTATCTGCAAAAATTCGAATGACAGTCTAGATTTCAACTGGAAGATTGATGACATCAGCACAAGGGAAGGTCTCTGCCAGGGCCTCAGGTCGCACGCAGGTTGTTCATGTTCTAGAACGTACCGTTACCTGCAACAATACAAACCTAAGTCTTTTTTTTCCTCTGACAAGGTGCTTGCATATGCAAACATATTACGCACAAAATAAGCTTTCGGGAACAAAAATAGTGCATTGTAGTGTAACACTTGTTGTGTAACAATGTGTATTGTGTGTGTGTGTAATACTACTCAGTCTACTATCGAACATTGTCGTACATTAGGGTAAGGTGTTTAGCCTGTGTGCTTTTATGGAGCATAATCCTGAGATATCGCTCACAGTTAGCGTCCGGCGCTCTGTTAAAAGCTGGGAGGAGCCGAGACAGACTCGCTGTCATATTTTGATGTCAGGCGCCGCAGATAATCTCACGGGGTAAACGCTTATAGTCTTCTTTCTTTTTTGGGGCGGGGTGGGTGGGGGGTTGAAATTGAAAAAGCGATCTTGTGGGCACCCATTATTCAGAGTTTGAGTCTGTCTGCTTCTGGCCCGGCAGTATTCATAAATCTTTTGCAGGGGGCCCAGTGAATGTAATCAGCTGACTTGCAGAGGATAAGTCCTGGCACAGTACTCCATCTCCCTTGTCAACAGTTTCTGCAACTATACTTATACAGACAGGAAAAACTAGGACTCGCGGCCAGAAAATTCTCAAATCGGTCGCCCCGCTTATCTCCGGCCTCCTTGTCCGAGGCGGTTAGTCTCAGAGGTGTACGGAGGGGGACCCTGTGCAGTTTTCCCCAACAACAGGCCCTCTAAGCTACCCGGCTTCTGCTCTCTCAGTAAGAGTGCATCTTTTCACCCTCGAGCAGTGATCCGCTGTGGCTGTCTGTGGTTAGACGTGACGTGCGCTCTCGTTTCACTGCAGGAAACATGGCGCGCCGAAGCTTCGCTGTACCCTTTTCGTTTTTTGGGTTGGATGATGCGAAGGGGGTTTCATTTTGTGTGCACTCAAAATTCGGAAGTTCGTACCGGCGGCTCAAACGTGGGCGCCTTGTCCGACTCATACATTTTTGAGGCGCTCATATTTGGGAAGGTCCCGGAAAGGTTCTGAGAGTATGTCTGTCAGGCTTGGAGGGTTGTGAAACTAGCAGAATATTGCAGAATACTGCAGAATATTGTCAGCAATTTCATAATCGTACAGGGTCCTCCTCTCCTCAGGTGTACTTTTCTTATTATAAAGGTTATCTGTGTTAAATTCAGAACGTATATGTCTTTTTCTCCTCTCCTTTGTTTCATTATTGTAATAAGATATGGCTTTCTGACTCTAATTTTCTCAAACGTTTTCTCACATTTATTGTATCATTTATTAATTTGACAGGCGGCTGTATCCGCAGTGAGCCATAGATCAGAATACAGATTTCTTATGAATAACTGAAATAACCCAAAGCACACAAATTAACAGCAACACAGAGCTACTGTGACTACTGAAACCACACATCCCACAGCAAAATCATGTCTCTCACAATGTCAGTCACAAGCTTACTGCCATCTCTTCAACTAAAAGGTGTGCCTTAAGTTTCTGTCCATGAAAAACAAATATTAAAATAAAAGAAAAAAAAAAACACTTTAGAATTACTGTATCAATTTATTGCATTGTGAGAAAAGTGTGAGAAATGAATTTTGTATGTTTTCAGATGATCCTGTGATGGGAAATGGTTTCCTAAGTGTGGTCGTCCTGTAATGATGACAGTATGTAATGTATTGAAATTCTTATGTTCATACCATTGATATTAACTTGTTTGCTCTTTTCTTTTGTCTTTTTTCATGGCCGTTGCTGTGGGACCCTCCGCTTGTTCTATGGTGCATTCTTGGTGCAGGTAAGTCCACTCTTTTCTGATCATTCAATCTTCCCTTTTCCCTTCTCAACTAGAAAGGAATGGTCTCACATCAAATAGGCCGAGCAGCAGCAAGGCGTGGCCAGGGAGCTCTGGCTGCGGAGCTCTTAGCGTCATGGCGGGGAGAAAAACGCTTTGGCAGAGACGTTAATGTCTAAACGGCGGGCCGCTGCGAATAGCCCAGAAGGCCGCCGCGCTCAGTCCCTGTCCAAGTGGGCCGAGGACGAACCCCGGCCGTCATCCCTGACCGTAACTGACAGCGGAGATCGGGCCCCCGTTTACATAAACAAGCCAAACGGCTGCTGGAAACATGCCAGCTGATTCCCATAAAGAGGGAAGGGGGTGAGGGGGGGAAGAGGGTCCAGTTTAAGCAGAAGAACTCGCCGCTTTATTCTTCCTGACAGTGATCTGATAAAGAGTGAATGATAAACACAGTCTATTTTGATGCGCTTCCACCCCATCCCCCCCCCGGTCTCCTCTGGCAGTAACTCTTAATCCTCGTTCCCATCAGAGCGAGGCAGTCCTCTGCTCCCTGCCCCTGTCCTCTCCTCTGGTGTGCTGGAGCACGGCCCACAGCGCACCTGTCTGAGGGCACCTGCCGCAGGTGCCTACCTGGCAAAGCATAATTTTCATACGCGCTCATTTGAGGATTCTTAATCAGCGGGGAAAAAAATATCTGCTGTGTTTTCATTTATTTCCCTTTGGTCATATCTTTTAGAATGTGCTGCAACTGTTGTTGTGTCTGAAGTTATTTTTTAATGAAAGTACAAATTAATCAATCAAACACAACCAGTTAATGCAATCAGTGCAAGACTTATCAATCAATGCAAGACACATCTATCAGTTTTATTAGGCCAGCTTCTTAATATTAAATATATTTATTGTGCCACATGTGTATGTGTTAGTATAAACATAACATTGCATCGGTGACATCCTTAGCTGAACTTGCTGTACAGTGTACTTCAGGTTAGCAGATACAAAGCAAGAGCTCTTTGTCGTCATGGCTGCTGTCATGGTAACCTAAAGAGATTCTCCCTTTCACCACCTTCTATGGCCTTGACAGTTGTTGACCTGGTGGCTCCTGACCGTAGTGTCCACGGTCATGCCTCGGTCATGCCTCGGTCGCTTTAGTGGCATACTTGTGTCCATGGCACAGTGGGACCCCTTATTCCATTGTTATCAGCTTTTGTGAGCTTTCCTTTCTTCTTATTAAAGAGCTGTCTTTCACAATACGATAAGTATGTCTTTGATGCAAGCGCTTACATCTGTCCCTGCCCTTTCACGCAAACTCGGACAAAGTCTTCGCAGTCAGAGCACCAGACTGATATACCTTGCACTACACATCTTCGCCCCACTTGTATCAGTGCGGGTGATGAGATAAAAGCTTGGTGTGGGTCAGGCAGACGGCACAGGCTCTGTGTCATATTGGGACATCAAATTTGCGGCTTGGTCTTCTCTGGCTCGTCTCGCTCGAGTGATTCGGCCTCACATCAGAGCGATTTCACTTTGGACAGAGCCGGTTTAGGAGGAGAGGGATTTTCTGTGAGGGCACCTTCCGCTCCCTCTCTCTCTCCATCTCTCTCTCTCTCTCTGCTACCTGTCTTCTCTACCTCTCCTCTGTCTCTCTTTCTCTCCTCTCTCTCTCTCTCTCTCTCCCTCTCTCTCCCTCTCCACTCACTGTCTCCTCTACCTCTCCTCTCTCTGTCTCTCTCTCTCTCTCCCTCTCCACCGAATCGACCATCCCACACGTCCGACACTCAGCCTCCAGCGTCAGTGTGCTTCCTCGTACACGGGCGGGTGTAACTTAGCGCCCTGGTTGGTTTGTCTAAGCTGCAGCGATGATCGTGCGCTGCGCTGTGTTTGGTTGCGTCTCTGCGCGCTGCGGTGCGCGGTATTGATCCACGCTGCTCTTCTCCGAGGGAAACTTTTTTTTTGTTTACAGGAGGCCTGTTTATAATGCTCCTCCATGCCTCTCCCTGTGTGCTGGAATGCACAGGGCAGAAGTAATCTGCAGGGTGTGTTTGTCTCTCTGTAGACCCTGCTTAGCATTCTAAACCCCTGCAGTGTAAGTGCATGTAGGTTTTTTTTTTGTATTATTTCTGCTGTAATCATCACTACTGCCAAAAAGTCCTTTTTTCCCCCCCGTATGGACACATCGTCCTCAAAGCCAGGCTGGCGTGCGTCCGGATGGTCATGTTGTTCTGGTGCGTGGACTCGTTGCCCTGCCACACTCGGTTTGGGGGAGCCGAGGCATTCGACCTGGTTTAATAGACTCTGTTTCCGTCTCCGCGCTGGACCCCGTGAACCGCGTGCGTTCAGCCCACGTTATTGGGTGGAGATGACGAAACGCTGCCGCCAGAATGTCCAATATCCTCTTATCAGCGATGCCGCCTTTAATAACTGCCATTTGCATTTTTTCGCCGGGCTCTGCCGGCCGGAGTCATCTGTAATTCAGAGCTGATTGAGTAGTGTAGGTCTATTTTTTCCCCCCTAACCTGCATTAATGCATGTCTACATAGCTTAGTTGTATTTTTAATTATTTGTGGACCTTCATGGACTTTATGGATGCCTGGTTTCAAACTCGTTAACAGACAGGAGGCGATGTGACGAGTCTGATGCTGCTGGCACTGTGACTAATGACGATGATGATGATGATGATGATGATGATGAAGGCTGTGAGATCAGCGTCTGCAGTGACGATGGGAGAGATTCGTGTATGGATGTTGATAAATAATGTAGCATATGTGGTATCAGCAGGCATTTGCAGCAGTGATCTGTCAGGCCGAACCCTGTGCACTCCCCGGATGCTTACATGTGGGTGATACTGTTATTATGCATGGGGAGAGGCGATGAATGACAGAGAAGCATCAAATCAATATCACACGCAGGCGGTGCTCTAATTCATTTTGTTAAATATTGCTTCTTCCTCTTGTCTTGGGAAAACAGGCAGTATTTTAAACCCCCGGTGATGAGGTATTGAACAGACATGTTGCTGTTGTCACATGTCCCATCATTCACGCAATAGGGAAGTTGTCATATCCTGAGTCTTTTTTCCTCTCGTGACAAAAGGAAGTCTTGTTCGCGCTGGCTTTGCTTGTTGGCTTTTGATCTGTGTGTGGAGTATGTGTGTGTGTGCGCATGTGCAGAGTGGGTGTGTGTTTGTCTGTGTGTGTGCAGAGTAGGTGTGTGATTGTGTGGTTGTGTGTGTGTGTGCGTATGTGTTTGTACGTGTGTGTGTGTGGCCGTGTATGTGTGTGTTTGCGTATGCTTGTGTATGTTTGTGTGTGTTTGTGTGTGTGTGATCATGCGTGTATGCTTGGGTGTGTGTGTGTGTTTGTGCATATGTGTGGGGGTGTGTGTGTGTTTGTGTGTATGTGTGGGGGTGTGTGTGTTTGTGTGTATGTGTGTGTGTGTGTGGCCGTGTGTGTATGTGTGTGTTTGTGTATGTTTGTGTGTGTTTGTGTGTGTGTGATCATGTGTGTATGCATGGGGGTGTGTGTGTGTTTGTGCATATGTGTGTGTGTGTGTGGGGGTGTGTGTGTTTGTGTGTATGTGTGGGGGTGTGTGTATGTGTGGGGGTGTGTGTGTTTGTGTGTATGTGTGGGGGTGTGTGTGTTTGTGTGTGTTTGTGTGGGGGTGTGTGTTTGTGTGTGTTTGTGTGGGGGTGTGTGTGTTTGTGTGTATGTGTGGGGGTGTGTGTGTTTGTGTGTGTATGTGTGGGGGTGTGTGTGTTTGTGTGTATGTGTGGGGGTGTGTGTGTTTGTGTGTTTGTGTGTGTTATATCAGGGTCGTTGGGAGACATGTAGCTGCGCTTCAGAAAGACAACATGCAGTGGTGTTGGGTCGTCCCAGGAGACGGGGAGTGTCAGTATTGCGGTGGAGCTGAAGACCGGCTTCCCCCCCTCCCTGCGTAATGTGTGAATGTAGCAGTTCGAAAAGCGTGTGACCTTTCACTCTCACGGAGGTGTACTGCGTCCACACTTCGCTTTCAGCTGTCATAGCAACCCCACACACTTACACATTTGAAGAAAGGCGTCTGAGACCAGTTAAGCCTAACGAGAATGAGATTCGTCGTTCAGCGGTAACCTCTAGTTGCCCTTTTCAGTGTTGCCCTTTTTTTTAAAAAAAAAAAAAAAAAATTACATGCCAATCAGCTACTGTAAAGACCTGAAGTAATTTGCTGACAGAAGTCCACAGTACATTTCTCATATATTCACGTGGTCTGCACACAATGATGTGAGGCTTCTTGAGGCGCTGACATATTAATAACAGAAATTAGAATTAAGAATCCGCAAGTGATTTCTCTGTGAATCCATGAGATACCACGTGTGGCTGCTCTCTCGCCGTCTGTAACGATCGGGTCTGAGCTGCAGTGAGCCCAACAAAGCCAGCTTGGACAGTAAAACGCTCCACAATCTCGCGGGCCTGTAGGCCAGGTTTCGCCCAGCGTGGCTGGCACTGGCATCAGAACGGGTCGTTCAGAGATCTAATCATCTATCCAATGTCAGGTAGCAGTCACGTTCCCGGCAGGCACGGAGTGCAGCCGATTCAGATATTCACCCCGATGCTGCACAGATGCTGTGAAGCAATCAATAAACCTCACCCTGAATAACAGAGTTTTTATATAACACACACAAAAAACACACTCGTAACAGAACCTGGAGCTGCTCATGGACTGAGGGTTTTGTCAAAGAAAAGCCAACACACTTTCAAGCATTGTTTAGGGAGACAGAAAGAAAGGATGATGATAAAATCTTCAGTTTCATTTCTGTGCTGTTCAAAGCTGCTGTATTTGCTGATGCTGTGTAGTGTATAATTCCTGTTGTTTTTTAATTATCCACCGCTTCATTGATGAGGGGAAAAAAAATCATGAATTAGAAAAATGTGAAATGTGTTCCATTCCTCGCAGTAAAATAATGTTTGGGCACACCACCATAACATAGTGAAAGCTCCTTTTTGTTTTTAAGCCCATAATCCTTTGCTCTGCGGCTCCTTTTTTTTTGCTAAAGATTCTTATTTCTCACTTTCTCCCTTTGCATGGCAGGAATTTGGATGTCTGTAGGAGGCACTTACAGGCAATGCTTGTGCTGATAAAATTAATGCCTTAAGAAAGATATACGAGCGTATTTGTCTGAACCATATTGTGCCTGTGTGCCTTCGCTCCTAAAATCTATTCCTTTAAGGCATGAAATATGCCCCCCTGCCTTTATTTTGTTGAAAAAACAGTACAATGCTGCACTACAAAATCTGCTGCATTATGGATAGCTGAAAAACAAGGTCCCTTGGAGTAAATTAGTTTGCAGAGAACAGGGCATCTACAGGTTTTTGTTCCTCAAGTCAAGTAATATTAGAAACACTCCCCCCATCACCCTTTTTATTTCGAACATTTTTGAACTTTTTTCATTAACACACACACACACACACACACACACACACACACACACACACACACACACACACAGGACGTACATACATACACACACACACACACGTGCTGGAATGCATACGCTCACAAGTGTACACACACACAATCGCACATGCACAGGCACGCTCTCTCCCATTCTGTGTAGGCCGGAACGGCTCTTCGTTAACGAGAGCCGAATGGTGGCGGGTTTGGCGGTTTGTGGGTGTTCGGGGAGCGTAATGGGTCCTGTGGGGAGTGCGTGACGGGCCCGTGGTGCTCTCTCTCTCACACACTGCGCTGCCGTGAGCGCGCTCTCCCTGCCTCTGGGGCGCTGCTGCCTCTCCTGCCGCAGGAGGAACACTAGAGAGCAGCCTGCTCCTTCTCTCTGAGGCTGCTGTCCCCGCTCTCTCTCGCTCTCTCACTCTCTCTCTCCTCGCTCTTTCTTTCTCTCCAGCGGCTCTCTCTCTCTCTCTCTCTCTCTCTCTCCTCTCCAGTGGCGCTCTCTCTTTTTCTCTCTCTCTTTCTCTCCAGTGGCTCTGTCTCTCTCTGTCTCTCTCTCTCTCTCTCTCTCTCTCTCTCTCTGTCTCTCTCTCTCACTCGAGTGTCTCTCATTCTCTCTCTCTCTCGCTGTCTATTTCTCTCCAGTGGCGCTCTCTCTCTCTGTCTCTCTCTTTCTCTCTCTCTTTCTCTCTCTCTCCCTCTCTCCAGCATCCCCCCCGTTTCTCTCTCTCTCTTTCCCTCTCTCTCTCTCTCTCTCCCTCCAGCAGCTCTGTCTCTCTTTCTCTCCAGCAGCTCTGTCTCTCTTTCTCTCTCTCTAGCCTCTTGCACACGCAGGCGAGCACATGAGACGCCATCCGTCAGCGCTGTCAGTCACACGGCTAACAGAGGATGCTTACACATGCATGCAAAAACACACACGCACACACGTACATATGAAAACACACATGCACCAACTCTCTCTCTCTCTCTCACACACACATGAAGATACACAGAGCTGACTTTCACAGATGCAAACACACTCACACACACAAACACACACACACACACGCACACGCACACACACACACACACTCACATAAACACACATATGCAAACACACACACACGGACACACACACACGCTATATGTGACCTGTTTCATTGATAAACTTCTTATACTGTACTTAAGACCATATTTTAGGCTGTGTTCTTCACCTCATACGTTTAGATTGAATTTCTGCTTTCATCCCTTAGTATCCAAGCATTGTGGCTGCCAGCAAAAGGGGGCACACTCTTACACGATACGCAGTCATACCAAGCCATAAGGGCACAGCTTCAGGTACCAGCTTTTTAGCTTTTAATTTAGATGGTGCATGCAAAAATAAAGAAATAAACAAAAGAATGAACAGAAAAATAAATCTGATTTGCCTCTGAAAAGTATGCCATCTGATTAGAACGAATGAACTCAATTTATTATAGCGGTTAATGTAATTTGTTCAACCCAGCAGTCAAAAATAAATAAATAGATAAATAAATAAATAATTTTTTTTAAAAATCAAGCGGAACAGAAAGCCAGCGCAGTGCGCAGTCCTCACATATGCGAACGATAAACAGGTTTGAGATTGAGATTTGGTCTGTCTCCGACCGAGGCTTGGCAGGCATCTCCCGACCGAGCCGAACGATCCCTCAGACCTCCTCCAGCAAACGCTGCAGCGACGCAGAAACAACGCTCCCCCAATGCTGCGTCTCCCTCACTCCTGCATTCCCCCAAAGGCTTCCGCAGACATGGCTACTGTGAATAGCAATTCATTTATTTAAACATTTTAGTTTACAAAAAAGAAATAGGATAGCTTGGATCTCTTTTTTTTTCCTCTCTCTCCACTCTTGCATTTCTGGTTTTACATATTTTACACAGATTTGATTTCCCCCTTTTTTTTCCTTCTCTCTCTTTCTCTTTTTTTTTTTTTAAACCACAATAAAAACAGTGTGTTTTGGCTGCCCCGTTAAGACAGTTTGAATATCCTGACGTAGAAAGACACATTAAAGCTCAAATATCCACCCCCAGCGTGAGGATGCTCAAGCCTCCCCCGTCTCTGAGGTTTCTGCATCAAAGTCCAACAGGTCCCAGAATTAGCAGCTGCAGGTCTGGATCAGCAATATATCCACGGTCACAGATCCGGGGTACGCCAGCATAGCGTAGTGTAGCACAGCGCGGAGAGGACCCATGGTTTCTCTATTTTTTTTTAAGGATCCTCTCGCACCAGTTCCACCGGAAGCTCCCCTTCCCCCTCCCCTTCCCTCCTCCTCCTCCTCCTCCTCCTCCTCCCCCCCCACGCCGTGTGGAGGGTCACGCGGTCACGCAGTCGTGCGGCGCGCACGCGCCTTCCCCGCCGCTCACACCTCGCACTCCCGGGACGGCTGCTGCTGGCAGGTGCAGGAGCCGTACTCGTTGATGATGACCAGGGCGCCCTCGATGTGGTTGGGCTTGTAGTCGACGTAGTACTCCGGGGCGGACATGGCGGCCATCTGCTGCATGGTCTGCTTCTGCTTCTGCTTGCGCCGCTGGCTGCCCAGGCACTGCCTCATCTGCCTGACGCCCGCCGGGAAGCACTTCCAGGAGACGTACAGCATCAGGACCACGATCAGGAAGGAGAAGATGAGCGCCATGGTGCCCGTCACCACCTTGTGGATCTGCATGGTGCTCTCCAGGTCGTCCGCCGCCACCGTCACCGCGAAGGAGCTGGTGGCCGCCTCCGCCTCCTCCTCCTCCTCGTCCCCCTCGCCCTCGTCCCCGTCCGCCCCTCCTTCCGCGTCCCGCGGCTCGTAGGGGTTTCGGGTGGGCCCGCGGTAGGTGTGCCCCCTGGCCCTGTCCTTGGTGAAGGTGTACAGCTGCGTGGTGACGTCGGCCGGGTCCTCGCACAGCTGGAAGGCGTAGACGGCATCCAGCACGTCCTCGCCCTGGGCGGTGTCCGGGCTGGCGCAGAGCAGGGCGCTGTCCCGCTGGCCCTGGAAGCCGCTCAGCCAGGACGCCAGGGCGCAGACGTTGCGGCTGCACTCCCACTCGTTCCCCGACAGGGTGATGCTGTCGAGGGAAGTCCACGAGTCCAGGATGCGCTGGTCGATGTGGGTCAGCCTGTTGGCGTCCAGCTGCAGCGACTTCAGGTTGGGCAAGCTCTCGAAGACGTGCGGCTCGATGTACTCGATCTGGTTGCCGGAGAAGTCGATCTTTTCCAGGAAGTGCCAGGTCCAGTCCAGGGTGCTGACCACGATGGTGGCCTTGTTCCTGCGCATGTAGAGCGTGCGCAGGGAGATGAGGCGGGGGAAGTGGGCCAGGTTGACTTTCACCAGCTCGTTGTTCTCCAGGTGCAGCTCAGTGAGCTTAAACAACCCGGCAAAGGAGTTCCGCGCCAGGCTCTGCAGCTGGTTGTAGCCCAGGTCCAGGAACTGCATGCTCCTGCAGTCCTGGAAGATCCGCACGGGCACGAACTTGAGGGCGTTGTAGCGCAGGTGTAAATTGGTTAGCTTCCTAAGGCCGTGGAAAAGGTCAGGCTCCAGCGCCTGCAGCCGGTTGTAGGATAGATCCAGGATGCGGAGGTTGGGCAGGGGCCGGAAGGTGCCGTTGGGCAGGCTGTCGATCCTGTTGAAGCTGAGGTCCAGCTCCTTCACCCTGCGCAGCCTCTCGAAGGCGGCCTCCTCCACCAGCTCCACGGCGTTGTGGTCCAGGTAGAGCCAGGTGAGCTGCGCCAGGCCGGTGAAGTGCCCCTCGCGCAGCTCCGTCAGGCCGTTCTCGCGCAGTGACAGGCCCGCGGCGCCGCTCAGGTTGCGGGGGACGTCCGTCAGGTTCAGCCCCTCGCAGTACAGCAGCTTGCTGTCGCAGCGGCAAAGCCTGGGGCACACGCCCCCCACCACGGGAACGCTTTTCAGAAAGATCCCCAGGGAGCACAGTATCAATCCGAGGGGCTTCCTCACCAGCCACTTCAGGTACAGACCAATTAGAAGGAAATCCATCAGCATGAATATCCCTGCGGACCGTGGAGAAAAAGTCCATTGAACCGTCCAAATTTTTTACATCATATTTTATAAACTCCCACCCCCACCCCCCAGGGGCAGAAATTGCTCCGTCTCTGTGTATGTATATATTTATATATTTATATATATTTTTTTGTGTTGTGTTTTTTTTTTTTTCCCCCCTTTCTGGCGCGGGTACGTGTTTACTCAAAGCGAGGAGGTATCCCGCCTCTCCAAAAATAAAAGAAATAAAAGGGGTAAAAGGCGAGTCACTTTGCTCATGTTAGGAATCAGAGAGCGAGAAGGAGAGGAGAAAGAAGAGGAGGGGGGGGTGGGGGGGGCGGGAAAAAAGCGTTCCTCATGAAGCGATCTCATATGAAAGGATTCCTACTCACCCCTGCGCCCAAGGCTCACATTCTCCATTCAGACGCTCCCTTTGTGCCCGCGCTAATTATGTGCGAATCTAAAAAAGACCCCACTGTGGTACGAATTCGGGGGGCCCCCCCTCCGCCCCCCTGCTCGAGCAGGACAGCAGATCCTGGCAGGTTTACAATGCCTCAGTTCTCCTCGCCTCAAAAGCGCCCAGCGAAAGAAGGAATCCAAGTAGCTTTCAGCGGACTTGCGAAGGAGTGAGCACTCCCTTGGCTGCATTCATAGGAGGACAGTCCTCTCTCTCTCCTCTCTCTCCTCTCTCTCTCCTCTCTCTCCTCTCTCTCTCTCTCTCTCTCACTCGCGGTCCTCTGCAGCGGCTGCCGTGGCGATCGCAGCAAGCGGGGGCAAAAAAAAACAAAAAAAACAAAAAAAAATCCCTCAACTCCCTCTCTCGTTCTTTTCCCCCCCGCTCTCTCTCTCTTTCTCCCTTTCTTTCTCTTCCTCCGTTAAAGACTCCTCCGACGATCTGTCAGCGCAAATTACCGTCCGTCACTTGAAGTGACCGCTGACCTTGATGGCCTTCAATCCAGCGAGTCGGCTTATTTTCCGTCGGGGCGACGGGCTCATGTCTTACGGAGATGTAGCTTTATGTAATTATTTGTAGAAGGGGGGGTTCTCTGTATTCCTCCCCCCTTCTTTCTCCTTTGCTGTTAATGGTCCCCCGTTAGCGGGTGTCTGTTCGCTGCCTCTTCGCTGTCGGCGGGCTGTCGGGCGGTTCTCATCGCAGCCCCTCTGTTTTCGGGGGGCTCCGGCTGCTCCGTGGCGGGAGAGAGGCGCAGGGCTGGTGCGCTGGGGAGTGGAGCGGCTTCGATCCCTCGCAGCGGACTAGCGCTTTGCCAGTGCATGCAGAAACACCTTCTGTTCACTGAGTGTCGTAAGCCACTCACAATTCAGGCAGAGCTCTCTCTCTCTCTCTCTCTCTCTCTCTCTCACTCGCTCGCTCGCTCTCTCCCTCCCCTTATCCTCCTCCTCCTCCTCCCTCTCTCTCTCTCTCTCTCTCTCTCCCTCTCTCTCTCTCTCTCTCTCTCTCGCTCTTTCTCAGTTTCTGAAACATTTCCATATTCAAAAGGGGCCGGGCTTAAACCAGCGTTTTAATGAAGCACAGAAATGATGCATGTATCCCCCCCCACCCCCCCCCAACACACACCTCGTCTCTCTCTCTCTCTCTCTGTATCTCTCTCTCTCTTCTTCTCTCTTCTCTTCCTCGCTCTACCTTCTCTGTAGTGAATTGAAAGAAGCCATCTATCTGTCTCTGCCCGTGCTGTTGCTGCTAGAACTGTTTCCTCATTATTGCACATTAATATCCGGCTAATGACTGAGAAGTGTTTTCTGTGCATCCCCTCTCTGTAGTTTAAGCTGTGCGCAGCCCCTTAGCTGTGAACAGGATGAGATATCACAGTCAGAATGTTTTGGAGCATCAAGCAAGCAAACATTATCTCTGTCTCTCTCTCTCTCTCTCTCTCTCTCTCTCTCTCTTCCTTTTTCTCTTTCTCCTCTATATTCCTCTTACTCTCTTCTTCTTACTGTCTTCCTTTCTGTCACACTCTTTCTGTCATTCTTTCTCTCTCTCACTCTCTTTCTCTTCCTCTTTCTCTGTCTCTCATACTCTCTGTCTTGCTCTCTCTCTCTCCCTCTCTCTCTCCCCCCTCACACATGCTCATTCTCCCTCTCTTTGTTTTTCTCTCTTACTCTCTTTCTACCCCTTGCTCTCTCTCTCTCTCTCTCTCTCTCTCTCTCTCTCTCTCTCTCTGTCTCTGTTTCTCTCTCCCTCTTTCTCACACTCTCGCTCTCCCTCTCTTCATGTTTCTCTCTTACACACACACTCTCTCTCCCTCTCTCTCCCTCTCTTTCTCCTCTCTCTCCCCTCTCTCTCTCTCTCTCTCTCTCTCTCTCTCTCTCTCTCTCTCCACTTCTCTACGTGAAACAGCAATTATTCCACTGTCAGCAGTAATGGCTACATGTGAACCAAACCCTCATCTTGTATTCTTTTAACAGGATGTCAGATGTCAGGTTTGACCCAGTAACTCCAGAGCTGTGTGCCCCTGCCAGGCTCTGCCCGGGGGGATGGAAGGTGTGTTTTGAAGGTGTTACCTTATAGGGAAGTGGACTCCAGACGGACCAGGAATCTTTTGTTTGTCTTTTTTAGAAGCTTAGCATATTATGGAAGAAGCAACACTGAAAGCAATCTATTCTCAGGCTTTTGTTGTTGCTAGTGTTTTTTTTTTATTTATTTATTTATTTATTTATTTATTTTTTGAAAGCAGAATCTCTGGCAGCTGATCTTAACATTTCGTACTGCAGGTGCGAATGTTTGTTTGTTTATTTATTTACTTATTTTTTCCCCGGGTTCTGCTGAAATTCTGCTCAATTCATCGATTGTTTTGCTCTTTCATTGTACCAGTTGATTCACGGCAGACGCAAACAGAGCAAAACACACAGGCAGCATTTGCATCTGATAAGGCCGGCATGCGTCAGTCCCATCACTGCAAGCTTCTGAACGCCGCGCTCAGTCGCGCTTTTTTTTTCCTTCTTCTGCCCTTATTATTATTATCTGATATTCAGATTTATTCAAATTTCAGAAAAAAATTTCACCCCCGAAAATGGAAGCGCGTCCCTTCCCTTCCCTCGCCGTTTCGCTGGGAGCGTGGGCCGCTCCGTTTCCGAGCGGCGGGCGGAAATGGTTGACGCGGGCAACGGTTGCCGGGGAGTGAGTGATGCTCCGTCGGCTTCCGCGGGTCAGCGGGTGACACGGGCGCTTCCTGTTGGGTGACGTGCAGAGGAAAAACGCGGAAATGATTCGTGGAGGGGAGAGTCCCGCGCACCCCTGGAGAATGCACTTACCGCCACAAACGGTCGGCGTGCCAGTTGCTATGTTAAGAGGCGTGCGGCTTACCGTTTGACTGATCAGTTGTAACTGATTGTTGTTTTTTATATCATCGAATCCACTGAAGAGGCAGTGGCTTTAGCATTTTGCCTGGATTTCTTATGCTCCGTTGTTTTTGGTCTTGTTCTTGTTCTGTTCTTGGATGCATGAAAAGAAAAAAAGAAAATATGCATCTGCACAGCTTGTATTTGTTGGATTTTGATGGGGGCGTTGCTTCCTTGCTAGGAATAAACTCATAATCGTAACAAAATGTCTTTTCAGTCGTCATTCGGATGGGCAGGTGTAGATGGGGATACAGGTGTTACCTGTTGCCAGGGGAGGTGTGCGAATGCCCCCCCTCCACAGGTCTGTGGCGTCCACCTGTGAACGCCATTCTGACTCCTCCCACAAATCCCATGACTGCCTCTGTCTGCCCCAGCACTCTGGTGACCGCGTGAAGTCTGAAACCATCGAATGCAAAATGGCCCCCTGTCCCGTGTCTGCCTGGGAGGGTCTGGGATGGTAATGAGTGCCGGAGAGCGCTGTCACTGCAGATCACTGCCGCAGGTGATAAAGGTGGTGTTCAGTGGTGATCAGCGGTGCTTGGGCTTAGCACCAGTCCTCTGAGTGGGTTAGGCAGCCACTGTAGTGTGAGGACAGAACTCAACAGTAGGTCGAATACGCCTCGGTGTTTGCTCTTGGGTCACCTGTGACCACAACAGAATTGAATGGACCAGGGCAAGGTGACTGATTTCTTAAACTCCATTTTACATCCCTTATAACTGTCAGTGGAGCAAATACACTTTGTGTGTGAAATCCATCATTTTGTTTTTTAATAAGTTGGATAATTTTATCTAAAGAGAAGAGTGGGCACTGCTTGGGTGCCACAGAGCTGAATTCCCCTTTGGAACCCTTCTCTCTTGGAGTGGTTCCATTTGATTTATCCCATAAGCCTCAGGGAACCACCCTGACAAAGCCTTTTTTTTCAGCTGCATTGGCGATTTGCTTTTTAATTTCCCACATGGATGTGCTGAATTAATAAATGCATTCGCATCAACATAAAGAAGAATGCCTCCGTCTCTATTGGTCGATGGGATGATTGTGATGCAGTGCTGGAAGCCTTGCACTGGGCAGCACATATAGTACTGGTCAAAAGTTTGGAAACACCTGATTAAGATAGTGGGAAACATGCATTTAAAGACATTTTGATCTAAAGACTTAATGCTTAAATGCTTGGAATTTGTTTCTTAATCATCAACTTCACTATTTATATTTGTCTATGTAGTAAATTCTTTCCAAAAAAAAAAAAGTTAATTAAAAAAAAAAAAAATTGGCTACTTTGAAGTTTTGAAGCTACTTTTGGTCAGTGCATAATTACATTGGTGTTATTTCATAGGTTGGATGTCTTTACTGTCATTCTAAAATGTGGAAAATGGTAGAAATAAAGATAAAACCCTTCTTTATTTTGGGTGTGTTCAGTCTTTTGAGTGGTCCTGTATGTGCCTGTACCCTGGATGCAGAGCATATGGCAGTAAAAGGGATAAAATGTGAAGTTGGGGGGGGAAATGACCACTCTCAGGGAGCGGACATCTTAAAGCCAGCTCTGTCTCTGCCCTCCTCTTCCCCACATCTTCTCTCTAACAGTAATAAATGGCCGTGCCATCAGCTAATGAGTTTGTGCACTGTAATGGCCGGACGCGTCGTACGGGGGAGAGAGGCCAGCATCCGGGGCCAGCGGTTCCTCAGACTTTTTAAGAGGTTGGCTGGGGCAGGGAGGCGCACGTCTGCCCCGCAGACGGCCGCAGATAGCGATCGCGCCTAAAAGATAACCTTGAGTCGCTCTCTCTCTCTCTCGCTAGCCTCACCCCGGCTGCGTACTGTTACCGTCTGACGTAAGACTGTAATTCTTCCGCAGTCGTACACTGTTTGGTAATAATGATAATAATAAAAATAATAATAATAAGATTATACCAGTGGTTATAGGAGCTCTAAGACTTGTTAAAAAAAAGGCTTTGAAAAATTTACCAATAGGGTTCCAAGCAACATTAACATCCAAGAAGTACAGAAGATAACCCTCCTAGGAACAGCGCACATTTTGCAGAGGGTGCTCTCCATTACGTGAAAGACAATCTATCCTATAGCACCCAGGGACCATTGTCTGGACCCGGTTCTATGGATGTATTGCAAGGTGCAAGAAAGAAAATAATAGTAATCATGATAATAATCTTAATGATAATGACCAGACCAGATGAGAAAGTGCTGAGGGAAGTGTATCTGTGTAATTTGTTCCAAAACAAGGGGGAAAGGTGGGTGGATGTTCTGGTGGATGTTCTAAAGATGTTTCCTCAGTGCTGCAGATAGCTCTCCGAACAGTCACTGTGTGATGTTCCTGAAGGGGCTTGGGGGTTGGAAGGAAAAGACAAAAATCCACAGATTAAAAAGCAGAACAAATGAAACAAAATCGAATTAAATCATCATCTTGGTGGAACTAATGAAAGCGAATAAACTCGGGGACTTTTTGGTGAATCACACAGGGCCCCATCTGGCTTCCGCCGTCACGCTATCAGTGTAGCCCGGAGGACATGGTGGCCTACACGCACGTGGCTCTTTTTGGGGGGTGGGGTGGAACAAGCACGATCGCTAGCGTAGCCCGCGGGAGGAGGAGTCACCCCCACGGAGAGGCGAGCGCTTCTGACGGAGGATGCGGGCCTCGTCCGCTCACACCACGCCGTCGTGCTCCGAGGTGCTCCGCCCGGCTCCGACAGCGAGGGGAGGGCCGGGATGCGGAGGGAGGCAGAGAGGAGGACCACTCGCTCCCACGGCAGGCCCGAAACCCTGTGTGGCACAGGAGTCATAAGACATAGCTCCACATACCCCACGGTGCACGTTTGTATCCCAGCAAATCAATGTCATTTAGTCTTTTGTGTATTTATCCATCCAAACATCGCTCCACTTATCCATCCCTGTCCCCATTCATTCATTCATTCGTTCATTCATTCATCCATCTGTCCATCCACCCACTAATTCATTCATTTATCCATCTGTCAATCCATCCACTAATTCACTCATTCCTCCATCCATCCACCCATCCATTCATCCACTGTTTGAGCTAATCAGAAGCATTACAGCATTCCAAATTGCATTCCAGACATCATTAAAGGTATTTTAATGAGGTTATTTACGCATTGCTCTACTTACAACTTACATTGGCTATCGCTGTCATGACTGTTTCTAAAATGCTCCTCACTGATCTGCGTGAACACGGTCTCAGTGTAGGGTGTATTTGGTTATTTTAGGCTTAGTGTCATAGCTAAATACCTTGTTCATTTGGCAGAGGAATCCCACGTTATTCTCGGAGAGCGGGTGGTGATTTAACGGAGAGAATCCATCCTTATTTCCCCTGTGTGCCGTGCGTGTGCCTCGCACCAGACCCGTAAACAGAAACCTGCAGCGCAGCAGACAAAGCAGCACCAGTAAACAAGTTGGTGCCAATTCTTCATTACTATAACGTTTTGTTTGCTCTGAATATGTTTAATCGATATCCTATTACGTTGCCGGAATGTTCTCTGCAACATTAGGTTTTTAACCACAGCGACCTGCAAGGGAGATTTAACTCTGTCTGAAAACACTGCACTTATGCAGTTTCTCGCAGCTGGAAAGCTCAAGCTTAGAGGGATAGTCTTCCAAACTGAGTATGGATTGGTTTGGAAGGCTAGTATCTGTCTCAGCTCCAGGAAGGCTACAGGCCTGATTCCCAGCCAAGTCATATCGATGGCTTTAAGAACGGTACATCTCTGGCTGGCCCTTTGAAAGAAATGAATGGAGAACATTATTTTTGTCTAGACAGCCTTTAGCGAGGAGATCAAAACAGAGTCCAAGTAGCACTTACTTGGAATGGACACAATGCATGAGTTTATTATTTTGTTTTTGTTATTTTGTTTTATTTTTGTAATAAATGCATTTTAAAAAAAAACTTTTGATATTCAGATAGTTTTGTGTAACTAATAAAAAATTCAGGCCATGTAATGGCGGGTACCTAATGGTCATAACTCAGACCCTCTGTGCTGATAGCTGCACCCAGGCTCCATCCCCATCAGAGCCTGTAATTGCATCTGAAATGATGGGAGAATAAGGTGGTGACAAATACGAGCCGATGCCTCCTGTTCTTCCCCCCCCACGTCCGGTCGGTAGCGGCGTATCGATCCGGCTCCCTCATTAAGCTATTTCCAGAGCCCGATCCCTGGCAGTCAGCAGCTTAGCCTGCGCCTTTTTCTTTCTTTCCGTTGAGCAGAAGCTGTCTGACGTGGGGCACGCGCGTTTGCACCGTGTCTGTCGCGTGTGACGGCCCCTGCGACTGCCCCCCACCTGTTTTCCCATGAGCCTCTCCATCTCGTCACCTCCCCTGACTCTTTCACTGCTAACAGCTTTCAGCGCGCCTCTCTGTTTTCTTTGTGTTTTTACACACCGGCGCGAGTTTGACGCTGTTTTCAGCGGAAAATCCAAACGCATGGCTTCCTGTTTTCGTGTCGGAGTGAGCCGCACGCTGCTCCTTTGTTCTTTATACAATATACATGACACGACACAAATTAGCGCCGCGGCGGCGTCCTTCTTTCCCGCGCCCTGATCCGGCTGATATCACTGGGGGAGTCTAATCCTCGTAACAAGTTGTAACAATTTTCTCATCAAGCCGACGGAGGCGGCTAATCCCCCCGCCGGATGCGCCTCACATCTGCAAACATGAACATTTAATGACAGCGGCAATCTGGGGGGGGGGGGGCGTCCTCAAAGGAGGGGCGGACCCCAACGTGACACCGGGAAAAAGCGTCCTGGTCAGGCCGCGGCGGTGAGCCTACGTCGTGGCCTCTGAGGAAAGACGCTTTGTTTCAAATGCTGCGTTGATTTACGGACGAAGGACAACAAAACAAAGCGATGCTGACGTGTTTCGCCTCCTTTCTCTCTCGGCCGCTAATTTGCTTTTAATATTCATTTATTTCCTGTCATCTCTCTGCAGTGTTGTCCCGTGTTAGTTGACCAGGGTGGGGTGGGTGGGGGGTTGTTCGGGGCTTGTAATTAATTGCCGATCTCTGATTATTCAGATACATTATCGAATTAGATGAGTCGCTCCATGAAGTGCTTTGCAGAAGAGGACGGAGCGTAGTTAATGGTCCCCCGAGATGATGCAGAGATGGTACTGATGTGTACTCAGAGCCCGGGGCGGGGGGGGTCGGGGTTGGCATCTGACGTCAGAGTCGTGGCCTTTCTCCTCATGAGCGGGGGACAAAAGGGGGGTTCGGCTTTTATCCGGTAATGATAAACACCCTCCAGCAGATGGCGACGTTCATTCTGTCGGGGGAGGGCCAATGAGGCGACACGGCGGCCTGTTCGAGGGGTCACCTTTGGCTCGGGGGGACCCTCTTTTTTCGGCATGGGTCGTTTACTGGGCAGATACAAAAAAAGCTGTGTGCTCATCGCTGGGGAACAAAACAAAAAAACGAGGAAGCAAGAGGATATACCAATGAATAAATTAGTAATGATTATTTGATCTGAATATTCAATCGGGACATCACAAATTGATTACCTTGGTGGGTATCGGAATCCTTGTTAATTAACAGCTTTCCGATACCAATCCATTAGTCAATATTCATGAAGGATATACACAGAACTTCGCATAAAATAACAGATAATTCATTTATGTGATTGATTTTCCTGCTTGAAAGCACTGAGTGAATGCAGGGCTTCTTACAGAGGTTCATTATTTACACAAAAGCACACAAAAGACCAGGAGTTGCATACCGGGTTTGGATTCTGCTGTTCCAACACTAACTCAGGCACCACAGAATAACTGGATATCATATGAATCAAAATCCATATGCTTATTTTAAAAGTACGTGTATGGTATTCCCTTTTCTGTACCGGTGACAGCAGCTGTACTGATGGAGAGGAGAGGAGAGCCCAAAGTGAGAGGCAACCCCTCTTTAAGGGTGTTTTTTCTTTGAAGCAGGGGCCCCCTGAGAGTCAGCCCTGTGCCTCCCACGGCAAACGCCTCCTGGCGATAAATGGGAAATCGATAGCGGCCCACATGTGGCGCAGGCCTCGTTAGACGGGCGAGCGGGAGCGGGGAGAGGGATCCTTCGCGCAGGTGCCGGGGCGGGGAAGGGCGTTGGGGGTCGCCCCGTCGCGCTCAGACCGCAGTCTGGGCGAATGATGAAATAGGCTGTAATGAGAGCAGATTCTGCTCGTTTATACCGCCAGCGACAGCGCCGAGACGGCCTTCTCTCCGCCGAAGCCGGGACCGGTTGCTCCGTGCCCGTGACCTGCGACCTTGGCGACCCCCACGCCTGGCGAGTGTCATTACCGGTGCTGCATCAGAGAATGCACCAGACAGCGCTACTCTGACCTTTGCCCCCCCCTAGTCTCCCCACTCCCCAGATGGGGGGAGCTTTGTTCTCCTTTTGTCCTGCCTGTTCCCAAACATCGCCTATCGCTGACTGCTCCACGATGCTCACCTTCGACAGCGTTGGTGTCACTGCTCTCCGTGTTACGATGTTTCAGCCATTTGCGAGAGCTGTCATTCTGAAACCAAATGTCACCGAGCCCCATTTTCTTTACCAATTACATTACATTACATTATCGGCATTCTTATCCAGAGTAACTGGCATAGGTTACAATTTTTACACATCCATTTATACAGCTGGATATTTACTGAGGTAATTGTGGGTTAAGCACCTTGCCCAAGGGTACAACAGCAGTGCCCCAGTGGGGAATCAAACAAGCAACATTTCAGTTACAAGCCCTACACTATGCTACCCACAGTGAGATCCTTCTCCTAGCTGTCTCCTAGCTCCTAGCTCATGAGCACAATGACCAAGACCATGTGACTCCTGAAGGTCCGAGCTCCCCGTGCTTCAGTCCTGGGCTTCAGTTCTGGTTATTAAGCTGATATTACTGTTAGTATGTATTAGAGATGAATCCGCTGCAGGGCTGGAACATGGCCCAGGCAGTTAGCATGGCTTGATGAGAGGCATGCCGAGCTGAAGACCCAGGCCCTTAGCTGTAGGCCCTAATCATGCTCCCCTGATTCCAGGGGACGTGATGTCACCTCTTGTAGCGGCCCCATGCGCTCCGCTGACCTCCTTACCCAAGAGGCCCAGCAGCCGTGCGCTAAGCCCCAGAAAGAGGGTCCGTTCCTGGCACCGGGGTGGTCATGTGACCCGCAGAAGGGCCGAGGGGGACAGCCTGTCCCCCTTTCTCTCTGCGAGACGAGGGGTTAAACTCCACGAGCCGCTGCATAGCGCCGGGGCGCTGGGGGGCAGTGGTGTCCAGACGCCACCCATCCCTCTGATCAGGTGGATTCGGGCGCCTGCGGCCTCCCTCCGGCCTGCTCAGGAGCCGACAGCACACAGGAGACCCCGCCAAAGCCGCGATGCCCACCCCCGCACAACACCCCGCAGTCACAGGCTCTGATGTGTCCGAGAGAGCTGGCCCCAACCTCGCCCTCAGTTTTCAAGTGACTGTCATGGTAACAGGTGCCCCCTGGACATCTCTGCTTGCCTCTGTCACCTCACACCTAGATCACAGTCCCCGGTACCTGTCCACATGTTCCTCTCTGTGCCTCTGTTGCCAGAGCAACAGTAGTGTGATCCCAAACTGAACCACGCCGGGATATCTGTAATGTGATAGGCCTGTTTGGACTTTCAGTGCAGGCAAACATGACAGCGTTACGTTTCTCCTCATAAACTGTTGAAAAAATTACTTAATTTCAAGGATTTAAAGGAGGCTAATGGTATTGGTTGATCGTTACCGCTATTTACTGTCCTTATTAAGAACTGAACATGTTTATTTCTCTATAGACTCTTCAGTGAATAAGGTTGCTCTTGTGTGTCTTCCATTACCAAGTTACATGAACTTCACATTACATATATACGTTTTTTTCTTCATTTTACATATTCCTTTTACATATACATACATTTTTTATTTCATCTGAAAGCCCTTTACCAGATATTTAATGCATTTATCAAAGCTTACGCAACTGTTCTGGTAATGTGGAGTATGGAGATTATCTACTTAATGCGAAAGAGACATTTTATTATCATGTATTGTGTCTTCTAGTCGGTGAATGGAATATGACAGCTGAAAACAAAAACAAGACCCAAAGAGCAAGCCTATGCATATCTAAAAATATAACTAATGCATCTCCATTCACATTAATTGCAAAACCCTAAAACTCTTTTAGGAGGCTCTCGCTGGTTTCTGTTCACAGCCCAGTGGTTCCCAGATTGAAGTTCTGCCTGAACAGACGGCACAGACGCTCTGGCTGTCTGATCTGAGATCAGTGAATGCAGGCTCGCTCCTCTGACAAGAGGAGGCGTGTGCGCTTACTGAGGGAATGTATCAGAATTCTCTATGAAGGCAGAGAGAAAGGAAAGAGAAATGACAGGCTAAGATTTCGAGTGCCGTTTTGCGTTATTTTGGTATCCCCTTCGCCGGCAGAGCGGAGAGAGTCAGCGTTCCCTGCCGCTAATGAAACATAGCGGGAGCGTTCTCTGCGGCGGCGGCGGCCGGGGGTTGGGCGTGCTGAGAGGAGCTCTCTCCCTGCGCCGCCGCGCTGGACGGATGTTCCGAGCAGCCAGCTGGCGGGTGCAGCGTCTGCCCGGCCTCATGGCCCGCTGTCTGTTCTCGTCTGGTCCCCTCGGAGGGACGCCGCGCTAATTAAGACGCTTACCCTCGGCGGAGCAGCCTGCCCCACTGGCCGGCCGGGTACGGGCTGCTGTTCTCGCCCCGCCGGGCGTCCCCTGAAGCAAGGCGCTGCCGCCGCCGTTCCCCACAGCTGCCTTCGGGGAGCCCCACCAGCTGGCCGGGAGTCCCCCGCCCCCACCCCCCACTCCGGCCACGCCCCTGGCCAGATGTTTGCCGGGCCGAGCAGCGGGTGACGGCAGAGGAGCGGTGAAGAGCTCTCTATCCCCGCCTCCTCCGCTTGGCACCACCGCGCCGGAGCCGAACGCGATCGGTAACGAGACGAGCCGACAGGGAGGGCTCTGCTGCCTCCAGTCGAAGGTCGGAGACCCCCCCCCACCTGCAGGGGAACCCCTAAATCTCTGCTTGTCTGAACAGGGAAAATACTCTGTGCAGGAGATCCTTGGTACTTTACAAGAAGCATTAAGAGAGGAGCTATGCTTCTCCAAGTCAGAGTTTAGAGACACCCTAGTATTTCTGGCAGTCAAAACTGGAAAGTACTCTGTGCAGGAGATCCCCACTATCTTACAAGAAGTACTAACAGAGAGGGGGCTAAGCTACTCCAGGTCAAAGTTCAGAGACCCCTTGCTATCTATGGCTCTCTGAACTGGGAAGATACTGAGTGCTGGAGACCCCCCAGTACCTAACAAGAAGGGGTCTGTGCTTGTCTGGGTCAAAGTTCAGAGACACCTCAGAATCTATGGCTGCCTGAACTAAGAAGATACTGAGTGCTGGAGACCCCCACTATCTAACAAGAAACATTAAGAGAGGGGTCTATGCTTTATTGGGTCAAAGGTCAGAGACCCCCCCCCCAGTATATATAGATGTCTGAACTGGGAAGATACTAAGCACTGGACACACCCAGTTTCTAAAAAGAGTACACCCAGTATCTAACCCCTAAGAGAGGGGGTTAGACTTCTCCAGGTCAAAGTTCAGAGACACTGGTATCCATAGCTGTCTGAACTGGGAAGATACGGGGTGTAGGAGACCCAGGGACCTAACTCCCAGCAGCTGTGCCTGTTTTCACCGGTGCAATCATATTGTCACTGACACAGGCAAAGTGCTGTGTCATTTCTCTGGGAGACAAATCTGCCAGCTGAGCCCTGAAATAACATTTGTCCCCCCGGATATGAACAGGGGCTTAGTAACTTATTTAAAAAGTGACCTTTTTTTGGAGACAGTCCTGACTCCTGCTGAATAAGTGAGTATGAACAAGCGGCGAATGTAGCTGCTCACCTCTTCAAAACAAGCAGGAACCAGACAACATTAACCCTCTGTGCGTGATCTGGTAAATCGCACTTGAGGAGGATTACATGTTGACAGTAAGTTTGCTCTGGGCATGCCCATGGCCTCCGAGATGCACGTCAACAAACAATATGCACAAGACTGCGTTCTTTTAGAGGGCGAGGCAATCACATTTTTCTGTGAGTAATAATGTCTGATTTGCTTTGCATTGACATCGATTTATAGTTATCTTTTACATATAAGTATGTAAGGAGTGTATTCTTTTTCTGTCACATCGAGCCTTACTTTTCTCTCCACAGAGGACGAACGCTACGCTCCAGCAGTACCCTTATAGGATTAAGGCTCTTGTAATGTGCCAAATTGACAAGACAATGGGCTTTGAGAACATCATTCAGACGGAAATCAGGGCCGCCGGACCGTCGGGGGGGGGTTGGGGGTAGGGGGCTGTCTGATTGAGTGACGTGTTCGGCGACGGGTTAGCGGGAGAGATAATCACTCCTCCGAGCCGCCGAACGCGGAGCCGCTGAGAGCGGTGAGGCTGGCGTTCTCTCGGCGTATCTCTGGCGGCCGGAGCGGAGCCGGGTGTCTGCCGTGCCCCGGCGTCAGCGGAGAGGAACGCATCCACGTCCCGTATCTTCCTCCGAATCGCGCCGTGGCATTTGTGCGCTGATGGAGATCTCCTGCTGTCCCGTGGCGGCCGCAAAAACTGCCCACATGAAGCCGGGGCTGAAAAAACAAAGGTTGAGTCATTCCCGCAGTGCTCACAGTGTTCTTTTTTAACCTGCATTTTTTTTTCTGCAAAGTAGCAGCAGCCTCTGTTTAGTAGTTGATGTATTTCAGGTGGAACAGCCACGCAGTCTGACGCAGTTTAAAGTGCGCACAGCCTGTTCTGAAGGGGTTGTGACAACCTGGTTAGGTGGTTGAAATGTCATGAACATCACACACATCCCTTAATCATTGTGTGTGTGTGTGTGTGTGTGTGTGTGTGTGTGTGTGTGTGTGTGTGAGGGTCTGTGTGTGTGTGTGTGTGTATGTGTGTGTGTGTGTGCGTGCGTAGGTGTGTGTATGTGTGTGTGTGTGTGTGTGTGTGTGTGCGTAAGTGTGTGTGTGTGTGTGTGTGTGTGTGTGTGTGTGTGTGTGTTTGTGTGTATGCAGGTCTGTGTGTGTGTGTATGTGTGGGTGTATGTGTGCGTGTGCGTGCATGTGTGTGTGCATTTGTGTGGGTCTGTGTGTGTGTATGTGTGAGGGTCCTGTGTGTGTGCACGTGTGTGTGTGTGCGTGTGTGTGTGTGTGTGTGTGTGGGAGGGACAGGGGTGGCTAAGGCACAGCTGAAAATTGCAATATCATATCCCTGCAGGATGCCGGTGCCCGCTCTGTGTTTAATCCTATATGGGTTTTTTAACTACAGCAGGGTTCAGCCGCGGGGGTGGGAATTGCCCCTGCTGGTGGCTGTCGCCTTTTCTGACAGCGGGCAATCTTCAGGGAGCGACGTGGTGGGGAGGGGGTCACAGGGAGAGATCCCGGCCCAGTCGCCGCTGAGTGGTTTGTTCCTCATTATCGCGTGGCGGGCCGGGGGGGGGCAGCCGCGGGGCGAATCTGTATTAAAAACTTGCTGAAGGGTACAGCTCTCCCCCGGGGTCAGGCGCCGGCCGCAGACTAATGGATGCGCCGATCGGATTTGTCTGGCTCGGTGAGGAGAGCGATATCTCAGAGGGGCCCGCGGGCTCCGCACGGTCATCTCTCAGCACTCCTGCCCGATCCGCGCTCAAGAGGTAGATAAATATGCAGGGAGGAGGATGTGGAAAGGACAGCGGGGGATTGTGGGATTGCGCCCGGCGTGTCTGGAGGAGCCGTAGCGAGCCCGCGGGCCGGCCCTGTGCGTCGGGCCCCGCTGTTCTGCGTGCTCCGCGGCTTTTCCTACGCTCTTGTAAACCGCGTCAGAGCCGTCAGAGCCGTGCTTTCTGTGACAGGCCGTGGAAGCACGTATGCTGCATGTTCCTGTGTGTTTGGAGGGGCACTTATTAAGCTGGAGCCTGGAATTCTCCTGCTGTCCTGCCACTGGTTCCCTCCTCCACGTGTGTGGGGTAACAGCGTGGCTCTTTAAAGAACTGCTCGGATCCCGGGGTCATCGATGTGTGCTTCCACAGAGCACCCTTTTAAAGAGTTGCTCAGATCCCGGGCTTCTCGATGTGCTAACAGAGCGCCCCTCTGAAGAACCACCAATCCTGCGTCCCTCGAGCTGTGTGCTAACACTGCAGCCCTGTAAAGATCCACTCGGATTCAGGGCTCCCCAATGTACCAGCAGAGCTCCCTTTAAAGAGCTGCTCAGATCCCGGACTCCTCGGCCCTCTCCCTCCTCTCCTCCTCCCTCTCCCTCCTCTCCTCCTCCGCTCTCTGACTCCTCTCCTCGGCCTTCTCTCTCCTCTCCTCCTCTCTCTCCCTCCTCTCCTCCTCCGCTCTCTGACTCCTCTCCTCCGCCTTCTCTCTCCTCTCCTCGGCCCTCTCCCTCCTCTCCTCCTCCCTCTCCCTCCTCTCCTCCTCCGCTCTCTGACTCCTCTCCTCCGCCTTCTCTCTCCTCTCCTCGGCCCTCTCCTTCCTGTCCTCCTCCTCCATCTCCATTCAGAGCAGGTAGCTGGGGGACCTTCATCCATCAGGGCCACTTGCACCAGCCTCTGTAACCTCACTTATTCTGGATGTGCCTGATAACCCTCTCCCAGCTGTACATCATCCAGCATTTCCCATTATGATTATATATATACAATTACACACACACACACACACATATATATTTTAAATGCACAGTTCTGCTTTTGATTAATTTAATTTAAATGCACAGTAAATATATATTTCTACCACATGTTATGTTCAGCATTATTGTCAGAGGTATCCAGGTTAATAACGCAGCCTGAGAATGCTGCTCAGTGCGTCTCAGACTCGCGCGGATCGCGGACGGTGCTACGGTATTACTCTACACTGGCCTGTGAGGATCTGCTATCGGCTGCGGTCCGCTCACACAGGTAGCTGGCGTCCTGTGCTTAAGTGTGAACGTCCTCCTGTAATCAGGGTTCTCGGTGGAGGTGCACAGCTGGCTCTCAGTCAGACAGCGGCCCCGGTGCGCTCCGTGCTGTCCCACGCTTCAGCTCCATTAAAGGCTTTAATATGCATATGACTAATGAAAGACACTTCCTTAGCAACTGTACACATTACTTATGCTGGTATCAGTTGGAAGTGGGCACTTGCACCATAACTTGGTACATAATAATAATAATAATAATAATAATAATCATCATCATCATCACCATCGCCGTCATCATCATCATAATCATAAATGTCATAATCTTTTTTTTGTGAGTGGTGAAAAGCTGAAAGTTCTCCAGATTCAGACACTGAAGATGTTTGCATTAAACATGAGCAGACAGGACCGCGGAGAGGGATAGCAAGACTAAAGAAGCATGCAGGAATCTGATATTTAGGGTGAGGAGAAGTTTAGCCACGAGGCTCCCCCACATATCCTAAAGCACACTGTTTATGCTGCTGCAGCAGGCAAGAAAACGAAAAAAACAAAATGCTCGTCTGAAAGTCGCGCTAGCAGCTGTGTAGGACAGTTCTGCGAAGGGGACAGGCTGCTGGGGTATGGGCTGTTATTTAAAGCAGGGGTGGAAGGGAGAAAAATTCCTCCCGACTGTACGTCTTCCTCAAATTAAGCCCATGAAGCAGATGGTTCCCCAATTGCCTGTAATTCCCCTTTTAAGACTCGCCATAAATGCTGAAGAGCCCCGTGCTTGTTTTCCTTTTTTCTTTTTTCCTTTTTTTTTTTTTGGGTGTTGAGCTGAAGTGGTGGCAGCGGAGCCGGGCCTCAGTAAATCCCGCCGCTCTGACGCCGGTGACGCCCGGTTTGTTTTACGGCCGGTCTGTGCCGCCGCGGTGCAGATGCATGCCGTAATCGCGCCTGCCCTGTCTAATTGTGCCATCATTCGCTTCGTCTTCCCGCTGTGTTCAGCTCGGTGCCTCTCTATCAAGAGAGAGGGAGAGGATCCACAGTCTTCCCCCATCCCTGTCTTCTCCCCCCCCCCACTTCTCCCTAATATCACCTCTTCTCCCCCTTTCCCCTCTTCTCCTCCATCTCCCCCAACCCTGTGTCCCCTCTCCTTTCTTCTCCCTCTTCTTACTCATGTGTGTTGTAAAAACAGGTGTTTTGTTTCACTCCTGTCATAAGGCATCGCTGCTTGTGTTTCTTGTCACAAAGAGCGACAAAAATTGGTGCCATGAATTTAATCTGACACATTTGTTCATTGATAATTGTGCTTAATTGCATTTACCATAAGGGTGATGCACGTTTGTTCGACTGAATGGAGTATGCGTTATAGCGGCACAAGGACACACTTCACTTCATGGGGTGCCATTTGAGTGGAACTTTCCAGAAGCGTGACAGAATAAAAGAATAAAAGATGACGACTGGAGGTGTTCAGAGAGTGTTACTGCCTCAGTTGCCGCAAAAGTTGAAATCCTTTAGCCTTCACACCTCACAGTTGTTAGCTGCGGTCAGTCGTTGAGCTCTGAAACACCCTCTGTCCAGTGAGAATAATGACAGAAATTACTGCCAAAACCTGCTCTGTGCCTCTCTGTGTAAACGCTCACTAAACGTTTGCTATTCTTCTTGTCCTTTTTTTTCGCAGCTGTAACTGTAACAAGTTGCTCTGTAAATTCAGGGCCCCCTTGGCTGTCTTCCCCCCCCGAGTGGTTGTGGTTTTGTCCTCTCTCTGTTCTGGCCCTGAAGTGATGAAATAAGCTTCCTGTTGTGGTCATGATTGCTGAGGTGCTTGCCATCTTCTGTTGCAGACTGAAGACCAATCTCCTCAAACTCCATTTCAGGCCCTGCCCTTCCCAATCTCAGCCTGCATTCCCCTCAGCTGTGGAGTCTTCTGTTGTATTAGTATACTTGTAGCGGAGCTGAAATTAATAGTTTGTGTGAGTCCCGTGTAAAGCCAGTCAGGTAGCAAGTAGCAGAGCAGTTTCAACGGTGACATCACTCCCTGAGGCTTGATTAGCTAGCATTGTTGTCGAATGAGCTAAGGGCAAATTGCCTTTAGCCCAACTAGTAACAGCATTGGCCGCTTGAATTTAGCTCTGTGCTGAGAACATCAGTTCGGATCTCACTCACAGAGGTGCTAACCTTGCTACATCCACGTGTCCTTTTGAATTGCCGCACTTCGGAATTTATTATTGTAGTAAACGTGTATTTACAGTAGCGCTAGTTGTAGCAGCAGCACTAACCGTCGCAGCAAGGTGAGAGGCACCGACGCACGTTCAGGTGAGGTCAGTTGATTTGACTTTGTTCCATCACCCCTGCACCTTTATTAAAAGAACTTTGTACTCATACAAAGTTCTTTTGCTCTGAATGAGACAGTCTCCTCAATGACTAAACGTGAATGAAGTTTCTACCTATTTACGCTGGGCCTCCGTCCGACCGGTTCCCCCGCTCAGGAGAGCACAGGGGAAGCTGGAAGCGTATCTTAATTAGGATCTGGGTCCTCATTATCTGGCGCTGGCGTAACACGGCTCCCTTTCCCGCACGCGGATCGAGCGCTCACTCTCTCTCTCCCGTTCACCGGCAGGAGACCGCGCGGTCGGCTCCTGCGGAAGCCGCGTGGCAGCGCTGCTGTCCTGCCCTGTAATTGCACCACACGTTCCCTAATTGAATTGACAAGGAGCCGGAATTGGTATCATTTAACACATTGATCTGAGGGGGAGATGGATGCTCGGCGGGAACAAAGAAAGAAAGAAAAAAATCCTCTCATCGTCACCTGAGTTTAATTTAGCGGCCGTGTCCTGTGTGTGCACTGTCCCTCTGAAGTTCTTCTTCTCTCTGTTTTTATCTCTCTCTTTTCCCCCCCCCTCTCTCTCTCTCTCTCTCACACACGCACACACACACACACACACACACACGTACACACACATATTCCTGCACTGCCAGTGCAATTCCTCACATCCCCTAATCTGTGTGGACTACCGGTCAGGGAACTGGTCTTCTAACCTGTGGGCCACGGGGTCCAATCTGCCGTTGTGCCTTTGAGCCTCTATAGCGTGTCCTTGAGCAGAGCTCTGGACGTGAACCGTTTCAGTAACAACCCAGCTGCATTAATGGCACCCCATGCATCTTCAGGAAGCACGCACCAGACAGGGGGGGTCTGAGCGAATATGCAATGTTGCGTAATGTAAACTCAAGCAAGAGGACCGTACAGTATGTTGTGCCTTTTTTTTTCCTTTTTAAACATTGTGTGATGTAACTGCCACACGCTCTAATAAACTTACCCTCGCAGCACGGGTTTGGCGGAGTGGGAGAGGTTTTCTCCTTCCATTACTGGTTCCATTTATCCCTGGGTCGCCTGTTCCAACCGAGTGGGAGTCAGGGAGTAAGAAGGCATTCCTTGTACTACCCATGTAAAGGGAGGAAATTCCCATATGAGTAAAAACAATTGAGTTCTTCGTGGAAAGAGACCACCGGAAGCAGGACAAAAAAGTTTTTAGATGCAGGAAACCAGCATATTCCATTAGCTGTGAATTGTTTGGCTGGTTGTTGTTGCTGTTTGCATGAGTAAGTCAATGTGATGTGGAAATGAGTTGGTTGGTTGGTTGGTTGACATGCTCTGTGTGCTGTCAGTGACAGGACCTGAGAGAAGCACAAGATCTCGCTTTTCATTGTCCTGTGTTCACCTGTGATTCAATGTGGACGCTCAGCTCAGGTATATACACTCCTGCTCCTCTCAGTAAACCCAAGGATTGGCTGAAAGTGTGCCGGAGTGACTCTGTTCAAGTTGTCAAGCCTATATAAACATGTGGTCTCAGGGGAGGGCAAGACCATGAATCATTCTCCTCAAGGGGGATGACTCCAATTTGGCAACCAAACAGGAGCCTCTGTCTCAAGTGATTGCTAAAAAAGCTTTCTTTATATTATATTATATTACATTTGCTTTGCAGATGCTCTGGAACAGTTCACAAAGCTCACAGTCTTTACAAGTTATCCATCCACACAGCTGGATATTTACTGTGGCAACGTGGGTTAAGTACCTCTCCCCAAGGGTACAACAGCAGTGACCCAACTGGGAATCAAACCACCAGCCTTTGGGTTACAAGCACTGCTCCTTACCACCACGCCACCATGTTTACGCAGGGGACGAGGGGGTTTCTTCAGGGGATGGCGGTGAGGAGGGGGGGAGCCGAGGGAATTGCATTCCTAATAAACCCCCGTCTGTGAAAACACGAGCAGGGGCCCGAATCCCCAGACACAAGTGTAAAGGAGAGCTAATGGCAGATCTCAGGCTTCCTCCTCAGGACGGCTTTGTTGAATGCTAATGGCTCGATGTGCTGTTACAGCGCAGAAAGAGGGGCCGAACGCGCGCTGAAGTGAGCACTTTGCAGTCCCATTTGAGCTGCCCCTCTGACCATGGCCGGGCCCGCGCTTTCCGTGAGAGGTGTTTATGCGATTATACCGTGGTGTCCCACTGTGAAGCATGTGTTTCCGCGAACTGGATCAATGCCAGAGTCCTCAATCAGAGTAATCTACAGAGGTCAAGAGTGCAGTCGTTAAAAAAAAACAAGAAAAAACAAACAATCTTATCGATGTTATCTGCATGCAGATATTTTACAGATTCTCCCCTCAAAGCTCCATAAAGACAAAAAGAAAATGAGGGCAATTTCAACAGCCACGTGCGGTTATCGATTAAACCAAGGGCTGGAGAGTTATCCCTCTTTGCTCAATTTACAAAATTAAAATGTTGTATAAAAAATGTCAAGAATGTATGACCCTCCTAATGAGGAGCTCTAAAAAAAGAAGAGATTAGAATGTACTCTTTTATTTTCAGTTGCAGGGTGCTTAACACCCCCAACCCACACACACACACACACACACACACACACACTCACACACACACACACACACACACACACACACACACACACACACACACACACACACACACACACACGCACACACACACACACACACACACACACACACGCACACACACACACCCCCAACCCACACACACACGCACACACACACACCCCCAACCCACACACACACGCACGCACACACACACACACACACAGTCACACGCACACGCACACGCATACGCACACGCACACGCACACGCACACACACACACACACACACACACACACACTCACACACACACACACACACACACACAAACAACACCACCTTTCAAGCACAAATGACACACGTGAGACATCTCGGGGCGAAGTGGGAGAGATGGTGTCACATCCACAGATCTGCCAGGGCTGGAAGGCAGATCCAGGCTCGCTGACGCACAACCTTGAGCGAGGCAGAGGGACAAAGTAGCCCTCTTTTGTCGAGCCCGGCACGTGGAGCCAATACAAATGATCGCAGCGTTTTTCTCAGTGCAGCAGCTGCTAAGCGCCTCGGCCGTTCTCCCGGTTTGGATTTGGTGTTGAGCGTAATCCCCCGCTTCGGGACGTTGGTCCTGTGCTGGAAGGGAATGTACCCCTCAGGGGCTGAGAGTGGTCTTTTTTTTTTTTTTTTTTTTACTGTACATTACATCACATTATTAGCATTTAGTAGACACTCTTTTCCAGAGTGACTTACATAGGTTGGAGGGGTTTTTTTTGCATGTTATTCCATTTATGCAGAAGGATATTAACTTAGACAATTGTGGGTTAAGTAGCATGCCCAAGGGTACAACAGCAGTGCCCCAGCAGGGAATCGAACCAGCAACCTTTCGGTTACAGACCCAGCTCCTTAGTTCTATGCCACACTGCCCGGGGACACGTTGAGGTGGAGGCGTCACTCGCCCCCTGCCCCCTCTCTCTGGCGAGAGGTCGGACCGGCGCCAGTCTTCGTCTTTGGGGGCATCAGGTCTCGGAGCCTGCCGGTCTGAGTCAGGGTGGGCCGTCTGTGTTTGGGCTGCCTGCGGAAGGTTCCGGCTCAGAACGCCGTCTCAGGCAGACTGAATTAGGCTGCGCCGTCACCCCCGCCACCTGGGGATAAGGCAGCTTCGCGCCGACTTAGGGACAAATGCCATTTAAATTGCCTGCAACCGGCAGCGAATGCGTCCGCCGTAGGTTCGGGGCGCGGCGGCATAAAGTGTTCTTTGGGGTATATCCTTTTTGATGGGAGGCAATTTCAAGACTAATGGGTAACAATAATGTTTATAGCTTGATAGTGACAAACACATTTGCTGTGACAGAAAACGTTAACCTCAAGGCTTCGTGGGGGAAAAAAAAAAAAACAACAACAGCGGCAGGGAAGGCCAATCTGAATTTCGATTTCGACATAAACTGGAATTAATCGTTTCTTTTTACATTTTCATGAATAAACTGGTGCATTTCCAGTTTTACAACTGCACACATAAATGTTATAACAAAACGTTATAAACAGAGGAACCTCATTAGAAAAATCATTATTTATTCATTTGGTATATGACCTTATCTAGCAAGATTTATAGAAGATTAGTATAAACTGCAAATTGCATTACTAAATACAAATAGCTTTCTTTTCCCTGTGCAAGCAGAGTGAATTAGAACCGGTTTTAAAATGAAACCAATGTGTGGACTATAAGGTAAGAAAGCACTCAGTCTGAGTAAAACAGTGAATTTTACAACCACATGTGACAACCTCCAACAAGGCACCTGATGTGCAAAAGACTTTGTTCAAACCCCTCAAACGCAGACCTGTGGGGAGTAGATAGATATCATAAAAAAAGACTAAAAACAAACTCTGAACCCCCCACCTATACATGCCTAGTAATTAAGAAAGCTCTGTCTTGATGGAAGTAATCAGAGATCCTCCCTTTCACTGATATAAAATTCACTGTAAGTCAGGCTGACAAACCATTCATAAAGGTTTGAGCCATTACACTAAAAGCTTTTTTACAAGCAACATATGCATTCCTTTACTTTAAAACAATCATGCTCAAATAGACTACGACAGTAGTCATATTCAGTGAGCAGAACCTTTTATTAGCTTGCAGTAATCATGCAGTACTCATACTTGAAATATCAAGTCAGAACAGCTTTCATCTATTTGGAAAGGTTGTCTAGAATAGTACTCTGTAGCTTGTACATTACACAAGGATGAGTTCTCTGTTGTCAACCCATTACAAATCTACCCATATTAGTATGAGATGCATCTAATCCGTTGATGTGTAATGTGATTGGATTTTGCTATATAATACCCTTTAGAATCTAGAGCAGACGTTGTGTTAGCAACGTTTTCCTTGTTGACAAATGTGTTTCTCATTGGTCAGTTCTTGACCATCTGCTACCCCTATTGATCTTATAAAAATCAATTTCAGAAGATAGTGTACGCCAAATTATAAATGGCATTGACAAAGCTCATTGGAAATTACTGCTGGATTACTGCATTTGGCTGTTCATAATCTATTAGGAGCGTTATGATGCTTTCTTTAAGCCAACCATGCATACTCAGTGACATTCTATTGTTCTTCCAGGCTGGCATTGTGCCCTGTTTAGTGATTGGCTATGACAATGCTCTGTTCAGTGATTGGATATGACAGTGGTGTTTATTGTGGTCCCATACAAGCATCATCCTCAGAATTTTAGAGAAGCTTCTTAACCTGATTGACACCTGGAACAGGCAATCTCAGTTTGAATCAAACAATTTAGAGACTGAGCTGGAGTGCTGACCCAAAACTGTTTCAGAGGACAGCCCTGGGTTAAGGCAGTGATAAAAAAAATTCCCCTCCCCCCATTCAAGTACATGCTGTTACTGTAGGCCAGACCTCCTCAATCCCAGAATTCCCGGGTGTTTTTCATGAGCTTGATATGATGAGGATGAGCAGATGGTGGCTATGTGCTCTCACCTGGATTCTGTGGGGTTAAAAAACAGAACACTGGGGATGTGTGTGTGTGTGTGTGTGTGTGTCTGTGTCTGTGTGTGTGTCTGTGTGTGTGTGTGTCTGTGTGTGTCTGTTTGTGCGTGTGTTTTTTTCAGAGGGGATGGAAATGACCCCTGAACCTGTCCCATTTAAACTTTAAGATTAATCATCCCGTTAATTGCACTTCACAGCTTAAAACAAATTCATACACAAATTTAATGATGTAATATCATATGGCAGTTAAAATAAAGGTTATTGCAGCTTTCATCATGGTCTTCAAAGAGTGCTTCCACCCGCTCAAAGGGCCATATTGAGAAGAAAAGGCATGAGGGGTAATTAGAAGACTGCTTTGAGAATATTAATGTCCTCCGCATAACAGCTTCAATGGCAAATAGCCTCGTTATGAGATACAACCACCAGTGAAATTTGTATGACAACATAACACTATCAACACACTGTCTTTTGTGTTTGGGATACTTCAACCCAGTTTAAAAAGGAATGTTTGCTTCTCTCTGTTTCGCGACAATGTGGTTCTTTTTAATTTTTATTTTTCTATATTTTTTGTTGGATTTTTGTCATTTGTTGAGCCCCAGCCAAAAACTTTTGGGATCAGAGGTAGGGGACAGACACCATCCTCGTTGGTCCTCTGTAACTGTTGCAATCTGTGTCTCCTCCCACCTGAGTAACATGAGAACACCACTGTCAGTTTTCCTTGTCAGAGGCTAATTTTACCCCACTTGGTGTAGCGTGTTTGTGCATCTTCTATACCTGCTTTGTTGTGCTAATTACAGTGTAATATGTAAGAGTGGGCTCTGTGCAGGGCTTCAGTGCACTTTGGTGCATTCCCAACAGTGACTTATTTTGCCACTCAGTTAGTGATGAAAGGGCTGTTTCTACCCCTGCTTAGCCATAAAAATTACACTGTTATCTCCTCATCAGAACAATGATAATAGCACTGATCTATGCTACATGCTTAATAGAAAAGATGACAGTATTTCTCTTTTACCATTATAATAACTTTGTGTGTAATTATTATAATTATGATGTTATAACAATCAGCACCCCTCTTAATTTGGTCATTTTTTCTTTTGCAAAATGCACATCCTCAGCATTAGATGAACTGTGGAATGAGGTAGTTCCTCTTTCAGTCTGAGCACACTCTTCAGGTGTGAGCCATTTATTTTCCTGTTATTTTACCATTTTTCTGGGAACAGGGAGTTTTGGAGACTGTGAGTTCCCCTCGTCAGTGATCCCCTGCCCACGGCTCGGACACCCCCCGCTGCTAACGCCAGCTGTTTGTTGCCCGTGCGGCGAGCGGCTCTAGCTGCCATATCACTGCTCTGCCTTTACTCTCCTACCATCCGGATTATTCCACCTGTCCTGCTTTTACATTTAAAGACATTCAGAAGAATGCTGGGAATTTTCCAGGAAATTACCTCTCCCCCCCCTTTCCTTGCTGTTTGCCTCCATTCAGAAAAATACCTTTTGCTCTAATGATTTCTTTTTCCTCTCCCTGTCTCCCTTTCATGTTTTCTGAGGAGACGCCTTTTTATTTTCCTCTCCCTCTCTCTCTTTGCAGTTCTCTGTTTCTAATCCAGATAATGTTCATGGAGCAAAATGGGAGCACAATGTATTGTGATGCTGTTTGAATTCAGGCTGGGGGGGGGCTGTTTCTGACAGCGCATGCTAGTTCTGTGATAGTGATGCTGAAAACTCTCTCTCTCCTTTGATCATGCAGACGGGCAGGAAAGAGAAGGGGGATCCTTTAAACTCCGCCATTGACAAGATGACCAAGAAGACGAGGGACCTCCGCAGACAGGTACAGACAGCCGCCGCCATCCCCTGCGCCGTCGCGTCTGATGTGCCTTTTTCCAAGGCCTCGACCAGACGAGAGCCTGTGGAAAGCCCCATTCATCTAAACGGCCACATTGCACCGCGCAGAAGCCTGCGCTGCCGAGCTCCTTATCGCGGGTCAACCACTCCGTCTCCGCGATGCATTCCATGCGAAAAAAAAAAAAATATTATGACGGTTCAATATGACCGTTTCCCTTTTCCATGTGCAAAGTGATGATAATAATCCACTCGCCATAATCCGCTCTCTAGAATTCTACTGCTGCCATTCTAGGCGGAAGAAAGGACCCTTATATCCCATGTTAAGGCTCTTTCGAACCCGTGGCCGTACAGGCTAGGTGCACTCCCTTTGATGTGATGCATGAATTCAGACCGGCCGTATCCAAAATTTCCAGACACACCAGCAGCACAAAATGTAGCAGTTTGTGAGCTCCTGCTGCATGCAAGCGCATTACACAAACCTGGGAAGGAAAAAACAAATACATTACTTCCCTAATTCAAATATAATCAGCTTCATTTGCGCTCTTCTCCCCCTTCAGCTGATGCAGGTTTATTTGCTTCCTTAAGGTAAATAAGGCGCCATATTCATATAGACAATAATCCAATAATAGTTCCGTAATCTGATTTATGATCCTCGGGCTCTGTCATCTCCAGTGTTTCCCCAGATCGCAACAATGAAATGCTGGACTACACCGGCGAACCTACTTCTTCCTTTTTTCACCCCCCCAGTCTATGACAGTATTTCATATTTAGGGCTGTTTAATATACATAAGGCAGGAAATGGGCCAACAAAGAAGGCAGAAACGGGAGACCAATCGGGGGGAATAAATCTGAGGGGGGACGTGTTATTACCAATTTAGAATAATGAAAGTGGGGCGCTAACACAGATTGATTCCCCAACGGTTCGGCCGTGATATCCATCACCGAGCCGACAAAGTCACTCCGGGGCTCGCGGTCCCTCGCACGAGGGGACATCCTCAGCGGTGGCTGGTGGGAAAGTGTGGTGCATGGGAGCGGGGGGGGGGGGTGGGGGTTTAGGTGGCAGCCTCGCGGTTCCGTGGGACAGGAGGAGAGGGAGTCTAATCTGCATACAGCAGGCAGGGAGGCAGGCCAGCCGGCCCCAGGAGCGGCCGCGGGAACCGCGTGGAACTCCGCGTCGCCATTGGCTGCCGTGGCGGGAGCCGTCTTTGCCAGACGGGCGCGGATGTTGAGCTTGGTGCAGTTACGGCGCGGGCAGTTTGCTCGAACAGAGGGGAAGGGTGGGAGCAGCCAGGAATTACATGGCAGTCTGCTGGAATAATTATGTCAAGGCAAGCTCCAAGGTGGATCTCTGTGGTGTTCAGAATCAGAGGGAACTCTGAGGATGTAGAAGAAAGCATCTTGGCTGCTGCTATTGTGTTCTTCCATCAGTTAGCATCTGACATTTGGTGTGGGAAAACAGGGAGGTTTTCTGGGGTTAAAGAGTTCAACGCCCTTGGTCGTTAAGAGATGCCATGCTACATTACATTACATTAGTGCCATTTAGCGGATGCTGTTATCCAGAGCGACTTGCATAGGTTACAATTTTACATACAATTGTGGGTCGAGTACCCCGCCCAAGGGTACAGTGGCAGTGCCCCAGCAGGGAATTAAGCCAGCAACCTTTCGGTTACAAGCCCTGCTCCTTACTACAATGCTACACTGCCATACATACAAAGAAGTCATGCACTGTTATTGCTTTCCAGCAAGGTAGTTTGTGTGACCTGCTGTCAGAAGGCTGAACCAAATTTAAGTCTATTGACACAACCCCTCCGGTGTTTGCAAACTGAGGGCATTCCTGGCATAGACACACATTAATGTGCATGTGAATAGATAAGAATAAAATTAAAGACTTAAGCCAGACACTTTCCCCATGAATGTGCAGGCCCCAGGTCAGCCTCAAATATGTGGTGAGAGAGACAAACTGGAAGACGTACTGCACAGTATGTGGACACATATGGCGTAGTTAATGCCTGAGTACACTGACGAAGAGGATCTTATGCCACTCTCTTTCCCTCATATACACAGTACATGTAGTGGAGGATCACTGTCCACAGAGACGAGACCTACATTTCCATAATATCAGGATAAATCAAAGATTAAAAAAAAAAACAAACAGCGAAGGTCCAAATGAAGACGGTGGGGTGTTTGTTTTCGCAGCCTTCCGCTGTTAATCGTACGCCAAAGGTTTATCGCAGGCGTAAATCAGCGCGACCCTTTCGACGTTAACAGCTAACTGGCTTTCATTTTTTTAGCTGGGTCGTTTACGAGACGCGCGGAGGACATGGAGTTCAACTTTAAAATACATCCGCAGCACGCGTTCGTGATTTGGAGAGCCATCACAATTAAAAAAGAAACGAAACGTAATCTTTGGACGTCATTGAGTAAATATCACCAAGTAAATACGCGCTCGTCTTGTTGAATATAGCGCTGTTCTCTGCCCGTGTCCTTGAGCCCGCGTCTGTGGATCTGTTTCTTGCCCAGTGTTTGGAGAGCTGTAAACTTTCCTGACGTGTGTATTATAATTAGACATTAAAAAACCTGTTTACAGATTTGCAAGGCCAGGCGTTTTTAATCCTCTTAAGACATTTATTTCATTATCTATCACAGTATTAAATTCGGCGAGAAGTTTATTGCGTGGCTTCTCTGGTTTTATGGTACTGTAAAGTGGTTTAAGGGAAGTGAAAAGTGTTTAATAGTCCTGATTTACTCGTGCGAGTGCGCGCTGCATTTTCATTTCCCTGCTAATTCTAACCATCGCTTCTAATTTATCCGGCGCCGCTCCGTTTGCAGGCGCGCGCATGCCCCCGTAAACCAGGACCGGATCGCAACCACTGCCACAATGGAAAGCTTTGTTTCCTGAGAAAAGCAGCGTAATCATAGTGGTAGGGAGCAGGGCAGTAACCGGAAGGTTGCTGGTTCCTTTCCCCGTTTGGCCGCTGCTGTGGTACCCTTGGGCAAGGTACCTAACAAAGAACTGATTCAGTAAATGTTCAGCTGTATAAAAGAATAACGTAAAATTGTAACATGTGTACATGTAAGCGACTCTGGATAAGAGCTTCTGCTGAATGACAATAATGTAATGTAATGGCATGACGGCTTCTGTTCAAGAAAAAAAAAAAACCAAGGGACCAGAATATCATCAGCGTAAACCTTTACTTTCAATACCGCTCGCCCCTTTTGTACTGTTAATCCTATATGTATGTTCTATGTGTTGTGGGAGCTGTTACTGGCTACTGTATTCATCATCTCATCAGAGTTTTAAGCCCATCTTGCGACACAAATCGTAACTGTGTAACTTTGGGCAGTAAGTCTTAATGCTTCAGCGCCTGATTTGGTTAAATATGCAGAAGTAGATGCAGGTTAAAATGCGGGCAGTGGTAAATTTCGCAAAGGCGAAGGCACTGCATCTAGCTGCTGAAGCAATTAAGTAATTACGCGTGATAAGCGTTTCCCACCTCGCCTGTGAAAATGGGATAGGTTTGCATGCAATTCCGTCTGCCGTAGCAGCGGCGCTCGAAATTAAAACGAACAAAACGAAAGAAATCTGGCTCAGCCTCGCTTAGGTGAGATTTACATCCCTACAGCGATATTGATGGAGACAGCAGCAGATCTGATCAAACGCAGTAAAGTGGAGGGGCAGGGATGTTTCGAAAGCAGCAATCTGTGCGCTAGTTCCGCCCTCCCCTCCCCCGTGCGTCAGGAGAAATACGCCTGTTCCATCTGCGAGTGAAACGTGAGCAATGTGTTTGTTTAAACGCCTTCTCCTTCCCTTCCACATTAACGGCCCCGCTTTTGGGTTTCGAAGTGAATGAGCCCAACTGTGACTCCAATCTACATAAACACGACAGAAATCTGCAGGAAGAACCATGCATATTAAAAATGAGCTGACAATATAGGCACACCGCCTTTCCTTGTTATGGGAGTAACTGGTTTGAACCCACAATCCCCTGGTTCTAACTTTAGTGCCCTAACTTTATACTTACGCTCATACACGCGAACTGCTGCTGTCTACAAAATTACTCATATGTTAGTACACACTTGAATCTTTTAATGAATACATATCGTCAATACCGATGCATTGTCTTGTTTTGTCTCGGAAGCTCTGGAGATGGTCGTCGGGATAAACATTCTGACTCGCTAATGGACTCCGCGACGATCGGTTCAAACTTCACATCAAGCACAGAGGGCGACCTCAGACACCCCCATTCAATTTTAATTAATTTATTTCTTTCTTTCAAAAAAAGCGAACAAATACAGCGAATTAAATAAAACTTTAAACCAGCAAGCAGGTCCCCCCTTAAGAGACACGGTTATTTAATGGGACACGGTTATTTAATGGACTCCGAGCGGCAACTGCGCATCAAAAATGGAAAGTGCGCATTCGCACTCATGCATTGAGGGAGATGCTGGCTTTAGTTTTCCAAGTTTTTTCCGTTTTGCTATTATCAGTCCTTTTTATTATTCCTCCTATGTTTCGAATAGGTCCCTTGGAGGAGATAGGTGGAGCGAGCAGGTACTTTAAATGAAAGCATTAATGAGGCCGTGCGACATGTGGTCTCCCGGTGAATAACCACAGGCCTGCACCACTTTATAAGGGCTGTCTTTTTATTGAAGCCTGATGCTTTTGGACCATTATCAGATTGAATGTGGGAACTGGGGAATAGACTGAGGGCTCCTGAAAGGAAGGATACATATCTTGTCCTCTTTTTTTTTCTTTCTTTTTTTTTTTTTTTACAAATTAGAAGGCCTCTGTTTCAGCCCGAATGTCATGCTAATTTGCCTATCATCTAATTACTTTTAATTTGTCGTATTATTGAGACAATGCCACTTTTCGTCTATATTTTCGCTACTTCGGGGCTGGAAGCCGCGGCCGTTGAGTGTGCCGTGATTGGTCGCCCTGGAGAGAGGCGGTGCGCTCACCGTGTAGTGACCGTGTAGACGCAATTGCAAGGGGTCGTCCTCGGAGGGTCTCCGAGCTTCTGGCAGCCCTGTGAGTACCCTTAAGCACACGGGGATGAGAAGACAATACGTAAAAACAGCTTTCCAGCTGTTATTAAGGTTGATGAATAGGTCTAATTGGGAAGAGGAGCCTGACGGTGCTCAGCTAATATCCTTAAATGTCTCGCCTCATGCAATTAGTATTCCCTTGACACACATCCATTTAAGCTATTGGAAAATTGCCATGTGTTCACCCCCTTGTCAGCCCATTGTAATATATGGCTCTGTCAGGCTTGCTCTCTGGGCTTCTCCTGACTGATAACTGAATCTCGGGTCCCATCCCTTCTGCCAGTATCCTTTAAAATATGACCCAATATGCGAGGACTACATTTTAGCAAATGAGAAAATATGCAGAATGCGTTCTGTTCAGGGAGGAAAAAACAAAAAGAAGAAAAAAAAAATCTGCTTGTCTTGAAACTCCATTCCCTAGCGTGAGGGCAAGCAGGAGAGATGCTTTAATCAGTGCATATTTCAGTGCCAAAGCAGGAGTTCTGTGCCTGCAGTAAACTTTTATGTAGGATAACCAAATAATTCAGCGTATATTAAATTCAATGCAAAATATAAATGGATCAAAGTGATAGCTGTACTTTTCACGACTATCCCTCAGTCTGCTATTGATTGACAGGCTATGAAGATTCAAAGCCCTTATGAATAAGCAAAAATCTTACACAAGCATAATGTTGCAGTCTATTGTGTCAAATGTAGGCTGTAATCATTTAAATTGTCCAGGACAGCAGAGTCTGTGGCCATCTTCCCCCACATACTGAAGAGGCACTTCTTCAGGCTGCATATCAGTTCCCCTACCTACTTGTTACAGCACTTAAATCTTTTTTTGTGTATTACATTAGGGCATAATTGCACTTTGAAAAGAGTTTGACAAGAGAGAGTTTTTGATTGTCGTTGTGCTTATTCTTTATTTAGGATGGCACCGGTCATTGTAGCACCGTGATGTGTGTGTGTGCGCGCTAAAATGTTCTCTGCACATTGCTGGTTTTGGTGTGACCTTAATATATACAATTAGGCAGCTTTTGCACTCTAAGAACACTGAATTATTTAAACATTAATAAATAAAGAAGTAAATGCTGAGAATAAATGCACATGTAAATAAATTAATACATAAATGTTGAGAATGAATGTGTGATATTTCAGTCGGTCTGGGTAAGCGCTAAAAGTCAATGCAAACACAAGTAGGCCAGCTTGTTATCAGCACATACAGCATATAGGCTATGCGACCAAAGAAAAGCCGTAGATAAACTCACACCCTGCATCTCCCCTCATTCTGACCCATCTCCATTAAATATGTTTGTCTTTCATTGAATTACATACTGATCTTGGTCTGCAGCCAAGATATACTCAGCACGATTTATAAAAAAAAATTCCATGGTTTTGGGTGAACTCCGGCAAACGCATCGTCGCCAGTGAGGTCAGACTGACTGAAATGGGCTTTATATCCTCTTTATCTGAAGTTATTTCAGCTCTCCTCGAGCTCCCGTGCACGGATGTTTGTTTTGCATTTCAAACCGGTGACCGAAGCTGAGCGAGCGTTTTAACGCACGCCAGGAAGATCAAGAGCCGTCTTATCTGGGGGCTGCGCGCTGCGCAGCTCGCTTCCCTCTCCTCTCGTCATTCCAGATATCAAATATGAATGCTATTACTTAATTTTGATTCGCGCTGGCTGCTTTTGCTCGCGCGCGGCCGTTTATCCTGTGATTGCTCTTGACATTTTAATAAGAAACTCCACGCACCCAAGGGCTCGGCTATCAGCGAGGAATCGCAATTGAAACATTGCAAGGACGTGGGGAGGCCCTAAATTCGAGCACAACCGGTAACGTTTTTTTTAATATGTAATTGGATTTATTTTCATATAATTGCACGTTTTATTTTTCAAAGCGCAAACAAGTGGGGAGGGGAAACAATGGTGCGACGCCCCTCTGTCGCGGTCTCACGTGACGTTGATGAGTTAGACGCACAGAAACACATTAAAGGCAATTGGCAAGGGGGTATCTTGAGCAACAGTTCCCCGAGACATCTGTTTTCGTGCTGGAGCAGGTGCCTAATCTTAAAAGACACACAGTTTCCCATTAAAACGCAAATTTGCAAAACGGATGCTAATCCCATCTTTGAAGATCGTGCAAGGGCCTTATTTTGCGGTGGCAAAGATATTTATCTCTCAAGCTTTGTTAAGTAATACGTGTAGTCATAATCATTTCATACAGTTCTTTTGTTTGCATCATAATTTGACTCTATTAAATCTACATGGCTGCAATTTGCAAGCCCAAACTCGCCATCTGGATAAATAAACAGAAAAAAAAAAAAAAAAAAATTAAACAGCCGGTTGTTCACACAACATCAAACTTTGCACGTCTGTCACAGCAATTTAAAGGACAGCGCATGTTGTCTTGCCAGCAATTTATGTTTCTAAAATGTAGTATTTAGTCTTTAGGAGATTGGTACTATACTCTTTTATTTAGTTTTTTTTTTTCGTTTATTTTCTCATTTTCCAATTTAGCCGTGACACTGCATGCTACACTTCAGTTCCAGCTGAAAACGACATGAGAGATAAGTGTTTTACAGCATTCAGTGGCAGATTGTCGCTGGTTCATTATGGAGTGATCCCTGTTCCCCACTGTTCGGAGAGCACTTGGGCAGATGTCAAAGGCCTTTTGAAGGATTATCGCACTGTATACGGAGCAATGGATTATGGCCGTGACTGCATTTTACAGAACGTATTAGAGGAAACAGTGTGTGGCAGACACGATACATATTCATGCCAAGGCTGGAAAGGCGCGTCTGGATTCTTGTGCTTTGGTCATAAGAAAAGAGGCTGGTTTGGCTGCTGGTCTAAATCAAATAAGAATAACGTGGGGGGCTCTTTTGGATTCGCCATGAAAGTGTCGCCCATTTCTGAGAGTGAAGTACAGAAGAAAGAGAGGGAGAGAGAGAGAGAGTGAAGTGGGAAAATCAGTGTATTCAGTGAATGCTGATGGCTCTCATGTTTCATGTCAGAAGGGAAGAGATATCTGTCTGTCTCCTGTATCATCACCGCTCTCTCTCTTCCCACTTGAGAAACACATTTTAATACTACTTATTTTTTTCATTTTCAGATAGCTGAATAGTGTCAAATCTGACAGCATTTCAAATATATTCTTTAAACACGTTGGGGGGAAAAAAAAGAGAAACTATTGGCAGATACGGCATTCTTGTAAATTTGCGTGAAGATAAGTATTATTAAAAGAACACAGTAGTGGAGGATTTTAAAAAAGGAGAGCCAAGGTTCCATTCAGTGTTTTGACTAAATTAGCTCTGCACAGAGTCATAGATCATTACCCTGTGACACTCATCTGTTTGGAGAATTTCATGCTCAACTACTCAAGAACCTAATTGAACATGAGACATTGAAAAGAATATCTACCCTCACTCTTCTCTCTCTCTCTCTCTCTCTCTCTCTCTCTCTCTCTCTCTCTCTCTCTCTCTCTCTGCGTGGATGTACCACAAAAAACACAGAAGGAAAGGTTTCAAGTTAGCCGCTTTACTTAGCAAGCAAGTCATGTCTGCAGCCAAGGCCAGGTCTCTGCTCAAACACTGTGATGGATTAACCACCCTCTATAACCATAATTCTTCATTACTGTCTCTACTACTGGCTGGCAGTTTAGCTTTTAATTGCTCGAGGTGTGCGCGTGCTTGACTGACTGGTAATTATTATTGGTTAGGAGAGTTTGCCCTTGTCAATCAGCGGCCTCCGGTTTCCTTGCTTCCTCTGTCTGCCTCCCTCTCAATCCTTTTTTTTTCTTTTCTGAATGAGGAATAATGTGTTCTTTATGAGTGCTGACAAGCAATGGCAACCGGCGCTCCGGCTGAGTTGGAGAGAGCGAGGTATGGCCGCCGACCCGGAACAGAGGGCAATGGCATCACATGATGGCAATTGTGTGTTAAGGCCTTATTTATTCAGAGACATATGCATTTTTAATCTTAGCCTTTAAAGCAGTTGTACCAATTACACAGAACGCTGTTCTTGCCGCTCCCTGTAATATGCATTTAATGCTTCTTGCCACGACGGCCACTTTAGATAATAATGTCTGCTACATAAATGAATAATAATTAAGGTAATAACAGGAACACAATAACTGTCCTTTTATTCCATGCTAAACTACAGCCTTCAAAGACCTTTGGAGGGCCGTGTTGGGCCCAGGTTCTGAGCTACTGTCATTTATGCAGAATGTGGTGTTAGTATGCATGTTTGCACGGTGCCTGTTGGTTCCATATGAGATCACCTCTACTCTTAGCTTGCAGCTTGTCTGTTGCAGGGGTCTCCTATTCGCAGGCTCTGTGTGTCTCAGCTTTTGCGCAGCTGCTGAATAACCCAACATCATCAAGCAAAAAAAAAAGAATGAATAGAATAGAAAAATATATCTCAATGTTGTCCCTTGCCAGTTTGGCAAAAACTGCTTCCATACCCTAATGTTGCTCTTAAAGAACTCAGCTCACCATTGACCATTTAGGGACTGTTCTTCCTCATTGGCGGATAACCCTTCATCTTTGAATTTTTTTTTTTTTGCCTTGTTTTGTAGTTGCGGAAAGCGGTCATGGACCACATCTCGGACTCCTTCCTGGAGACCAACGTGCCCCTTCTGGTCCTCATCGAGGCAGCCAAGAGCGGCAACGAGAAAGAGGTGAAGGAGTACGCCCAGGTCTTCCGCGAACACGCCAACAAGCTGGTGGAGGTGAGTCACCCCTCCATGTTTCTCAATTATCCTGAAACCTTTATTTGCATAGCAGGTGTCCTTAAGTAGGGCACCATACAGTTGTATTACTCAGGTCTGCGTGAGAGGGAAGTGCATGTGCAGGATATTAAGCGCAAAACGATATGGTACAAAAGGCAACACAATGTTCCCATATTAAAATCTCATGTCTATATTTGAAAGCGCGTTATTAAGTATTGTTCCTTGCAAATGCATGACAACTTACTGAATATATTTTCAAAGAAGTATGTTTCACGCAGCAGAACTAAACCATTACGGCAATATTAGGCTGTGTTCAAATATCATATTACCTGTTTTTGTTCTGGAGAGCGTATTAATTTGCTTTCTGAGAGTATGCTGTTCCTGTTTGCCTCGATTCATTTGCCAGCACAAACAGCAGCTACGTTTACCCCGGTGGTTCTCACTGGAAAAGCTTTCACCAACCCGCATTAGGTCTGAACAGAATGGCGCCTACCTTGGATCAAACTCCCGGCTTCAAAACACTGAGTCGAAAAATAGCCTCTCCTTATGACACGTCGTACACAGAGTGTTTGAAGTTTGCGGGGAGAGACTGACGCAGGTGTTTTAGCAGGTGTATGGCGGGTCAGGGCAGTGGACAAAGCGCAGACCCCCCCCTTCCCACAGGGTCGCGGGGTGATGCCTTTCAGGTGTCTCGCTCGTCCCGAGACCCCGCTCACTCGCCATGCTTTGTGTGCTGTTGACCTTAAGAAATGTCTGCTCAGTTTCCAGTGATGTGTCCGATCAATACCATTACTTTTCACTGTGCGCGCCAAACAAATGAAAGCAAAGTTACCACTCTGTTTTTTTCTTTTTCTTTTTTTTTTTTGAACAAAAAAGTAATACCTGGAAAACATTTGGATTACTCAATCCTTTGTGCTGTCATGTGAAAATACATTCTGGTTTTTGATTTAACCATATAAAAAAGGTTCTTTTTTTTCAACCCATGCCCAAGTCTTGCAGTGATCTGCATGAACATATATTTGTATGTATATTTTGTGTACATTTTGCAGCTGTCCTAAATGAAACCCTGGACCCCTTCAACATGCATTGTCCAGTTTCATCCAGTCCACTTTCCACTTTTTGGAGATACGCAGTCCTCATCCCTGTCTTCATATTCATAACATAACAGGACGGCAAATGGCTTTTACAGTTAGCAGGAAAGGTTATTAAATTATTTGCGGTGCTGGACTGGATCAGAAATGAACGCCATTAGAGAGCATTTACCCCGAGACACAACGAGGCTAAATGACTTTCCTCACAGCAGCGTTTAGCGTTTAGCAGTGTGAGGGTTCTGGGCCTCTCCTGATGAGCACAATGGGACCCTGTGTCAATATACATTATGGCCATAAACGCATTACAGTCATGACATTTTAATTGGTCATTTGAGACACGGAGAGACAAATGGATTTGCATGTGTTTATATAAATAATACATCTGATTTGATCGTACAGGGGTAGAATCATGGTACTGTGCTTTGTGCTGTGATGTATTTCCTCAGAATACATATTATTATAATTCACTTAATATTGCTCCAAGCAATGAAGCATTTTTGCATGTATGGGCTGTGTAGCAGGTTACTTCTGAAACTGATGGGGTATGAAAACTGATCTGTTTTGAGTCCACAGGACCTGTGGCTGGAGGACAGGACAGAATTTTAGGGAAACGCCAAATGCTTGTGTGCGGGTTTTGAAGGATGCCAGGACACAGGCAAGCGGCAGGGACAGGGTCTAAACTGTGGGTCTTGCACCCTGCAAATGCAAAAAGTGTGAACTTTCAGGGTGAAAGAAATGCCCTGTTCCATCCCTGCTCTCTTCTTTTGCAGGCCTCTGAAAAACCTCTCTGTTAATATGAAAACAGTGAAAACAAGGTAAAAACTGTGTAAAATCTAAACACTGAAGTCCAAACTCTGTGGCTGGACGGTATAATAGGGAAGGGGGGGGGTTAGCACCTACATTTATCTTTGTGGTTCTCACCGGAAAAGCTTTTCACCAGCCCGCAGCAGGTCTGAACGGAACGGTGGGTGCCGTGAACCAGCCTCCTGACTTCAAACACCGAGGCAAAAAATAGCCTCTCCTTATGACGCGGCCTTCCCAGAGCGCACCCACTCTTTCTCCGTCCTGCTGCTTCCCCCAGCAGCCCGGGAGCCCGTCAGCTGTCAGGGCCCTGGACAGCGCCAGCTGCTGGCGCTTCGGCCGGCCCTCGCTGTCAGTCAGCCCTGCTGCTGCTGCATGCTGGAGTGATGGCAGCACCCGCGCTGTAACTAATGCAGCGGCACCCACTGCGCCTGCAGGGGAAGGCCTGCATCAGCAGGGTGTGCTTAGCCCTCCTCCCAAACCTGCCATACCCTCACCAGGCCCTCTGTGGGGGCAGACAGCAAGCGCCGGAGAGGGTAGAGCAGTGTTTCTCAACCCTGCTCCTGGCGGCACCCTGTCCTGCATATCTTCTATCTATCCTTGCTGCTTGATTAAATCAGGTGTGCTCAGCTAATAGAACGTGCCACTGATGAGTTCAGTCAGGTAGGTAGAGCAGGGATAGATAAAAGATATGCAGCACAGGGTGCCGTCGGGAGTAGGGTTGAGAAAAACACTGGGGTAGAGTGTGAGTCCCATGTAGGGCGGCAGTGTAGCATAGCGGTTAAGGAGCAGGACTCGTAATCGAAAAGTTGCCGGTTTGATTCCCCAACGGGTGCACTGCTGCTGTAACCTTAGGCATGGTACTTAACCCATAATTGCCTCATTAAATATCCTGCTGTATAAATGGATAGCATTATAAAAACCTGTAACTGATGTCAGTCGCTCTGGATAAGAGTGTCTGCTAAATGCCAATGATGTAATGTAGGGATATTTTTTACATTTTATGGTAATCTTTGTTTTGTTACATCCTTAATTGTATTTTTTAATTGCATACTACTTAAGGCAGCTAGTGATTCAATTTACAGATTTTTTTTCCCTTAGTTTATTGTGTTTTTCTTATCTGTCTCATTTACAACCTTCATGGCACATAAATATATGTCTAATGTTAATGTTTAACATTAAAAATGTATAAAAATTTGAGTGTGGTATATATACATATATCAATATAACTTGCCTTTTTGACGAGGAGTTGAATTAAGAATTTGAATTAATTTAATTTAATTTCAATTAATTGATTTAATCTAATTTCATGTAGTACTGCACATAAAATAAAATTATGAGTTGTGGCATCTATTGTACAATACAATAGATGCAATCACCAATACAATATTGAGCCAATACAAGTCGAGCATCCAAAAAGAGTCTGACACTCCTGATATATTCACAGATGTATTTAAATATAATCATTGTAGGATAGATGGATTGCAAGTTTTACCACTTTGACATTTATTAAATTTGCACCAATCGCTTAAGTTGCTATAGTCAATTTATCACTGAAACAAACAGATTGATGGATTGAAAAATAAAAATAAAAATTGTTTTGTTTTCCAGGCCCCTGTTTTCATGTGCTCAGCACAGAGTAGCACTGATCACCATGCAAGTTTACAGGCATACCAGAGGGCCTTTAATCGTTGCAGAGATTCATTATCACCTCTTGATGGAGGTGAAGAAGCCACTAATTACCAAAGAGATTATTTTATAGGCTTGGAGAGGATTGTGCTGCAAAAAAAAACATAACGGCGTGGAGCCCATGTCGTTACAGAGGAAAAAAAATATTTATGATGTGGTCCACGCCACCTTAATTAACAGAGATTGGTCAGGAGGCCCGGGTTCCTCACCTTGTCCCCTTCTAGATCTTCCACCTGTCACATCACAGAGCAGGGCGCCTTTTTGGCACCTGAAGGCCCCTCTCATTGGCCGACCCACCTGAGCTGTCCGGACAGATATAGTGACTGTGACAAACTTTAGCTCTTCGTAATTATGATGCAGTCTGTCCCTCTCCAGCTCTCCAAGGTGCCTGTCTGAAGACGCCGCAGCGGCTAAAAGAACTCATGCAATGTGTTTGCCCCCCTTTATCAGACTCCAAGGGCGCTGGTAGAGGGGCTCTTGCCGTTGCCTTGTCTGTGACCCCCCCATCATTGGACCTCTCACTGACCTTGGTTCTCCAGGAGCCTGCTGCTCGATGGAGTGGATTTCTCCCACCCCCCCGGGCTCTCTTCACTGCTGCACTACAGTTCACGTGACTCTCTTATACGTGACGCTGTCTAATTCCTCTTCCCTCCAGCATGAAAGCCCAGATTCTGTGTCGTGTCATTGCAGGCCGGAAGCTTGAGATCTCGGGCACCACGCTTACGAGCCTAACTGTCGGCATTCATGCTGACTGCTCAGAAATGCCTTCCCTTTTGGTGAAGACTGACCGGTTGATGTCATAGCCTTCAGACATGGCCCTAACTTAGTACATGTCAGTATCTCGTGTGGCATGTCAGTCACCAGCTGTGTCCTTTATATCAAATGCCCTTGTCACTTTGAAGTCAGATTTTTTTTATCTCAAGCTTCAACAGCGGCAGCAAACATAGACCTTGTGACCTTGTGAGCTTCTATATGCCTCATTCTGCAGCTCCTATGAATAGAAGCGTTCTTCCATAGCTCATGCAGTCATACACCTCTTGTCTTTGCTGCGCACAATTGGCTTTGCTGAGATGCTCTGCTGATGGCTCTGTAATTGACCTTTCCTTTTGAAAAAACACCTGGGTTCATTAACAGACTCCACATTGACCTTTGACCCCTCGTAGAGATTTGTTTTTTTTCCCCCCTTCAATCCTGAACTTTGCCTTAATTTGTCCCTGCTCATCAGGTTTCCCAGAGCTGTAACCTGACTCTCTCTCCCCCAGACTAATAAAAACAGAGGCGCTTGATGTTTTTAAATCCCATTTAAAGAGCCGTTTCATACAGTCTCCTCTCCTCATTAATCTGACGAGTGTGGAGCCAGGCTCATCTGTATTTCATCTCTTTAATGGCTCTTATGATAATGCTATCCCCTCCCGCTGCTCAACACTTTGTTTGTTGCATGCAAAAAGTTTGAAGCAACCTTTATTTTAGATATAATGGCCTTGCATTGTTTGTTTAATATTTTTTAAATCCTTTATTTCAATATTCTTTAAACTTTGTGCCACATTCTTTGCATGACGCTAAGAATGGTTGACAAATGCAAGCATAAAAGATGGATTAATGTTGTTATCATCAGTGGCATCGGTTTGATTTTGTATTTATTTGCAATGAAGTCATTTTTTTTGCACATTCTCTGGCATGCAGTTCAATGAGTGCTTGGAGTGTTATTTTATAATCCTGTGTCAGGTCAAGCTCAAAGTAAGGGATTATATCTGATTTTGCAAGTACACCAGTGCACGTATTGCTTGCAGGGGGGGCATAGGACATTCAATATAAAGCGTCGCACCTTAAATGTAACATATTACATCTAAGCATAATGCATTACTTAGTATCTTGCATTCATTATATTCTACATCATCTTTTTATTTGCATATTTGCCCAGAGCAATGTATTGCATTATACAGTATAGTAGAATGTGTTTGTTTTATCTGCGAATTTGCAGGGATCATTAGTAATTTATATATTTTTTTTCCTATTGGCAGAGAAGAAATGCATCAGAGCATCATGGCTTGCATTAATTTGTGTGTTCTACAGGGTATCAGACGGAAACCCGTTATATAAGTAAGAGGTTATAACCAGCATCTCGCGTCTCTGTTGGGAGGAGTACAGAGAGAATGCTGCTAGTTTGTCACTGCCTGCGTCTGCTTTGGATGGAGCCCAAAGGTCGGGAATATTCTCCTCATGTACCGCAGGGAGTGGCTGGCAAAGGGGGCGGCGGAGGGATGTATTAGCCTTCCCATTATCTCGTTAAGTCTGCGGCGGGAAAACGGCAGTCCGCTAAGAATTGAATAAACGGTGTTAGCGGCGGCGTGCTCTGCTCGTCCTGATTAGCGTGTTGATGTGAGGGCGGCGGTGGTGGTGGCAGCGGCTTAGCGCCGGCAGCGAAACGGTGCTACCTTTTTCCGTTCCGCCCCCGTCAAAGCCCCCGCCAGTGGCAGGCGACTCACGGCGTTCCACCAGCCCCCCCCCCCAGGCCCCCCCGCCGACTGGCATACTCACTCACTCACTCACTCCTCTTGATAATGTCAAACGGCGGGGCCCACAAGCCGGCAGTCACGCTCAAGTAGGCATTCGATACAGAACGTGTCAGAGGGAAGGAGCCCCCGGGCGGTGCTCGATCCAGTCCCGCTGCGCCGCCTGACGGCAGGGGCCTGCCCAGAACCTTTATCCCCACTGCCTGGATTGCCCCCCCAGGGGATTGTGGGTAGGGTCTGAATCAAAGCTGGGGCCAGCTCTTATCAACTATTCCAAAGCCTGATAGTGGGCCTAAGGCCCGCTGGATAAGGATTGGTGGTCTGCTGGATTTTTTTTTTATTATTTAGTGTATAATCACTTGATAGTTCAAAGCTGGTTCAGGTTCTGTCTGAGCCAACTCAATTTTCAGCGTTTACTTGGACTGTGCTTCTGATGTAATCTATGTGTGCTACATCCACAGTGCTACATTTTCAATAACTAGATCAAGCCGGTTCCGTGTCACATATCGTTTATTCTGTCAAAGCGTGTCTCTGGGAAGGAACAGCGCATCGGCAGGGTGCAAGAAACATTTCTATTTAACAGCTCATTTGGCTGACATATCTGTGATATATGCTGAACTGTAATTACATCCTTTTTTTCAAGCTATTACACCATACAATTTACCATTTATTTGTCTGATTTTGATATGGTTGCTGATCTTTTTAATGACTGCATTGTGTGTGTTTTTTTTTTTTTTTTTTTTTTTTCCTTAATTGGAATTTTGAAAGTCATGATAATGTTTCATGAAGTCACAGTCACATGAGTTTATATTTAAAGCTTACCTGGAAAGGGAAAAAAAAAAACTAAACACAATTTTAAATGATTCTGCAGCATCGGTTGTGTGTTTATAATGTTTATGACTGATATTGTAGCAGTGTAGCATGTAGTACTCACATATAGTACTGCATATAGTATGAGTCTATATGTAGCATATAGACTCGTAACCAAAAGGCCGCCGGTTCGATTCCCCAATGGGGGCACTGCTGCTGTACCCTTGGGCAAGGTACTTAACCCACAATTGCCTCAGTAAATATCCAGCTGTATAAATGGATAACATTGTAAAAACCTGTAATTGATGTGAGTCGCTCTGGATAAGAGCATCTGCTAAATGCCAATAATGTAATGTAATGTACTGTACTGTTAGCCTTGGAGCTGCGTGAGGTGGGTCCAGCTGGATGGAAATATTGCCCCGCGGTGAGAGCGGTAAGCTCAGTCTCCTTCACAGGGCCGATGGATGGATTGCTGTCGGACAAGTCTATTTGCGATGACCCAGACCTTTGGGCTGCATAATCCCTTTTCCCCGGGAATTATTGGCCTCCGAGGAAATCTCGGCCGGCTGCCTCTTTCGCGGGGACGGGGGATGGGGGGACAGATACATCAAGGCATCCCGGGGTCCTTGGGTTGCGGCTCTATTTTTAGATCCTCTCGGAGGTGAATCGATGGAGAAATGAGTCGTCCGAATCTCTACGGCCATGTTTTACATCGGGGGGGTTGGGGGTTTGGGGGGGGTGCGGAATCAAAGGGCGCACACGCCCTTTTAGCCCAAACTTAGCTGATGGCTATCAGACACTGACCCATCATTCGGGGCTGTCAAAAATCCCCCCGGTAAAAGCAATCACATCTGGCAGGTATGTATTAGCCGGTGCTTTATGGTGATTAAAATGTGATATAGTACAGATGGATCAATAGCATTACAGGGATGTGTGATAATTTGTGGGTTAGAAGAAGCAAAGAGCAGCAGTTTTATTTTAGCTTTATCAGTCATTTTTACAGAATCATCTCTCAACAATCAACCTGACATCTTTGGAACAGTTAGATCTCTCTTATCAGTGTTGTTGTTTTGTTTTGTTTTGTTTTCTTATGCATTTAAGTTGTCTCATTTACTGATTTATATTTTCTATTATTTTTTTGCTTCTGATAATAACATCATATATAAGGGTTAAATGCTGGACTTTGGACTGGAATTTGAGTTCAATCCAAAAATGCTTCAAAAAGTACACAGTTGTTTTGGTCCGATTAAACTCTGTGCTGTGAGACAATGCTGGCATTTGCCCCTGCTACGAGAAGCATTCAGAATAAGGGCAGTAACAAAAATGTTGCAGTAAGGAAACCAGGACCAGATGGTTCACATCACAAACAGAACCCTTCCTTTCTGCCATGAGCAAGCTGCTTCACCTGAAAAATCCCCACCTGCATGTGGTAAAAAATGTATATCAGGGGAAAAAAAACACACGAAATGGATGTATCTAATGCAAAATGCAAGCTTCGCAGGTCCCCCTTGGTGAAGGCATCCCTAGAGCAAATAAAGGACAGATATGCCCAGTTTAGTCACATCGGCTGCTCAGTGTGAAGCAGGCCAGAGACGTCACGGCGAACGGAAGGAAACAATTAACCAGATATCCGGCCCGGGCTACGCACTGCGGCTCCTACAGGTGTGTTAGCCTTGATACCGGGTGACCCGCGGGCCGGCGTCAGTGAAGCGCCGGCATGTGCACATCGGCCCCGTGACCCCGGGGATGTTGGAGTGGCAGCCGATCCAAGCGTCTGAAGAGATATGCGATGTGACAGCGAATGTGACCACAGCAGAGGGCCGGGAAATGATATCGCTGACTTCACCGCGGCTCGGGAGGAGAGGGATTAATATCCACTGATCCGGTGACCTTGTGATTTCCAGAGAGCGTCTGAGGAAGGAATTTGTTCAGAAGAGTCCAAGGGTGTGTTTGCACTTGCAAAGAACCTTGCAGCAATTATGTTGCATGTGCATTATATACTTAGGTTATAATTCAGTTAAATTTATTATTATTATTATTATTATTATTATTAATAGTGGTAATAGCAGCAGTAGTAGTAGTGGTTGTAGTCATAGCAACAGTAGTACTGAAGTATTACTATTGTGTGAGTATATAGTATTGAAGCCATTTTAAACTTTAGATGTGAACAATTCCCAAGCATAGCTTTGTAATACTCCATTATCAAGCATGACAGCGGTGAGATTAAATCTGAAGGGCTTTTTTTATTATTATTTAACTGTGGATTCAGTCTGTAGGGGCAATTTGCGGGAGAGATGTAATTAAACGTTCGATCGGGTCTGAATAACATCTACGATGTATTTATAACGTCTAAGCGCCCCATTGCATCGTGCGGGCCTGTTATTATGGTGTTCGCGAACATTTCCGTTGTGCTAAGATCAGCCCATGTACGTGTTTGCACCTAATCACCCCTTATCCAGTAATTGAGTGTGTTGGGAACAATCGAGCGTTGAACAAAAGCACTCCGGTCCAAATCCCGGGGCTGGAAAGCTTTGAAACATAAAGAGATTGTGCAAAATTGAAACCGCAGTCCTTGGAATTAGCCATTTCATATCCGATTGAATACTCTGTAATTGTTGTTTAATAGCCCATTGTGGCCGGCTTTCCCCTGTGGGCTGTTAACAGTAAAGGGGAGATGTGCGAGTAAAAAAAAAAAAAAATGCTGCGCTAAGTTTGGGCGCCCCGCTCGAGAAATCGTCGCGTTTTAACAAATCGGGGGGAAAAAAGGAGGGAAGATGTGCCAGCTTCTCACGTTTTTTACGGAGGAGTTCTGAGCACAGCACGCCTGCGGGGGTGATCTCGAGCGTTGGTTATCTGAGGGAGAGGGGAAAAAAAAACACAGTGGTGGATCGCCAGTGACACGTTTCAAAGTTCTCCCCCCAAATTGCTTACTAATAGAGATAAGCTAAGCTTAAAACAAGAGCCCTAGCCAGTCCTCCTCCAGCCTCCACAATGAGACGTGGCAAACTCTACAGGAATTCCTGTCATGTTTTCTAGATATGACACTAAGTGGATTATGGAAGATTAAGTATGACAAAGGAGGAGGGAGGGAGGGGGGAGAGAAAAAATAAGCCTTGACATTGCGATGCAGTGCTGTGTCTTGAATAAGAAGACTTTCATTTGTAATACAATACAGCCTGCATAAACTCCCTAATTATGCCCTCTGTCCACCGGGAGCTGGCCGTGCTGCCTTACCATTCACGACTGCTCTTAAAATGCAGTACAGTATGTCCACAGATACCTCTCCATTGCAATGTAGGGCTTTACAGTGTGTGTGTGTATATACATGAGTGTGTCTGTGTATATATGGAAACAGAGAGAGAGAGAGAGATAAATATTACAGTCATTCAGCAGACACCCTTATCAAAAGAGACTCACATAGGTTACAGTTTTCACGTGTTACCCATTTATACAGCTGGATATTTGCTGAAGCAATTCTGAGCTAAGTACCTTGCCCAAGGGTACAGCAGCAGTACCACAGTGGGGGATGGAACCCGTAACCTTTTGGTGGATAGATAGATAGACAGACAGATATTCCTGCTGTGGTACTCCATGTTTGCATGTATATTTGATTTGTATCTATCTGCAACCTGTGAGTGAGGTGACGTGTGTCATGTACCAAAGAATACCTTTGTCTTGCCTGCAATTCATCATAGCTGGCATTCTTTTGTCAAAATGGGTGATAAATTCTCTCCTGCCTGTCATCGCTGGATCCCAATGTTTCTTTGTTGGGTATTATTAAAACATTCTCAGTGCTGATGGACAGTCTCTACGTTATGTACAGTAGGTCGCGAGCATTCTGTGTTTGTCATCTGGGTAAGCGATGACACCGATGACATGCTGGTCTATTGGCTGTCATGTGACAAGCCGGCCGCCGAGCTGCTCGTCCGCATTGCTGATCTGAGTCAATCCGAAACACAAAGCCGATGCGATGCAGCTGGATCCGGAGCGATCGCCGGTCACACAGACACGCCAGGCGGCTCTCGACCACCTCTCCCCTCTATTTCTGCCTCAGAGAGCCTCCGAGATTAAAGTCTCGCTCTGATTCGTCCTGGACGAGTCAAGGGTGGCGGGTGAAGCCTCGTCTGTCCTAGCGGCTTTCAATACCCGGCGTGGACAGACCGCTGCACTTACCTCTCTTTTTCTAACTGTTAATTACATACGCATTACAATGTAATGTACATGTAATGTACATGTAATATGCACACCACAGTGTCATCCATTTGAATCAAATGTGTGGCAAACGCTTTCTTTCTCCTCTGCCTGGAAATGGTCATGAGATTCCCGCTGTTGAAACATGCTTGTAGCTGCACTGTGCTGTATTGATAAGAGGATCAATTAGTTCTATATGAAAGCATATAGGCTAATGCTTTTCTGCATTTTGAAATGCATTGTTACTTTGGATTACCACAAAATACTTCTCCCAGCATCCACCCTCTGATCTTTTTTTCTGTTATAGTTCATTTACCAAGTGCTGACCCAGTGAGATTAGGCCCGTGGAGTGTTTAGCATCTGACAGGAAATTGCTTCCTTTGAATCGATATTAAATATTTCTCTCCTGTAAGACCTCCTGTAAGATATAATCATTTAGAGTGGGCTCTCAATGAGGGGCAAAGTAAACTGACTGGAAAATAAAAGTTTTATGACTGATTGGGAAGTGAAGTTCCTACAGCAGGGCGAGGGCAAAGTACTCATTAAAGAGAACATTTCATTTCTTTATTCCTTTTATCCTTTAAGTGGCGTGTATCACCGGTACGAACAGAAGGCTCTGTGCCTGTGTGTGGGTACTGCAGCCTGAAATAAGGATGTGCTGTTCAAGTGAAGCCAGGGCTGGGGGTTGAAGTGCCCTTTGTTGTTTTTTGCCGGGGTCAAAAGGAAACGGTTTGTTTTAAGAGGCATTTTGAGAGAAGAGAACACAGCCCCATCTGGGCCCGGGGCACATCACCTCCGGACGTCTCGGTGTCTGTTAGTGGAACGAGAGGGATGCTCAGGTGTTGTGAGAGGCGCTAATAAACCCCTGGCAGAGGAGCCGGGGGAATTGGATCCAGACGGACAGCAGGAAATGAGGTAGAAGGCCGAGGTGTCAAAAGGAGCATGCCGTCTTAGCACTGTTCCTCCACTCCGGGACACAGACAAATTCCTCTTCTTACTTTGGTCTTTAACACGGGGGGGGGGCAGTGAGAAGGGAGCTATTTTTGTAGACGGCACAAGAGATCATCGTCAGATATATTGAGAAATCCCTCAAGTTGTAATCAGCACAAGAGAGAGAGAGTGGGACTTTGCCGGACAAATCGCTTGCTTCAGTGCGGTACCCTGCAGAGAGGAGTGGACAATATTCAGCCAGTATTTATTCTCAGATAAGGACCGCTACTAGTCTACATATAACACACCTGTGTGTGAAGTATTAGTGGACTTCTGGTGTGGAATAGTGTGCCTGCAAGTCGTGTAAACTTTTCATTTTAATCAGGTTGAACCTTTTGTTACAGCCAGTAGTGGGGAGTAATTCATGGGCCTGAACTGCTCTGAACTGCATTAACTGAGTTCAAATTATATAACAGACTATTTTATTTAAAGGGTTATGCAAACTATGTAGGGCCTCACAACTAAATCTCTCTCTCTCTCTCTCTCTCTCTCTCACACACACACACACACACACACACACACACACACACACACACACACACACACACACACACACACACACACACACACACACAGTGTATTCTTAAACATTATTAAATGGCATTTAGGTTTCATTTTTAAGTTTGCATATCAGCTATAGCACATTTAAGCACAATTTAACAGCTTAAAGCCATGCTATGTAGCTATTTTTTTTTATCTGATATAAAAAGCGTGCAGTAGGACTATGTCTGAAGCTTCAAAGCATGTAAAATTGCCTTGGATGTTTTTTCATGTACTGTAAATGTATTACTTCTACTTTAAATGCGGGCTACTTTCAAGTAACAAATAATTGCTGTTGAGATGTCACTTTTAAGATGGATAGCCTAGCTGCTGCTCTGACTTGCGTCATCAAAGCGCAGCACTCATGTGAAAACTCAGAAACATTCAGATCAGCACCAGAACTGCAGTGTTTACACGACGCGTTCAGCAGGGTTTTCCAAACCCCATGCAGAGGGCGTTTAAAACACAGCCAGATCTGTGTTTAAATGTGATACTGGGATTATAGGGGCAGATCCACAGGGTCGAAAGATTACGCTGATTAAAATTTCAGAAGTTGTTAATATATACGTGTTTCGCTGGCCCCCTCCAGAGAGATTAATCTTCTGTTGATTTTTACACTGAGCTTTTTTAAAGATTTATTGCGCCTGTATGTTATTTTATTGAGATTTTTTTTCCTTCAGATATACACTTTCCTCTTTTTTTTCCTGGGCAGAGCCGTTTTCTCCCAGACTTTCACCAGTTTACAGCCCTGCTGAAAGCACTTTAAAAGGAACTAAATCATGGTCTCTGTCCATTGTGCAGACTTTTTAATTTTTTTTTTTTTAATCTTTTTGTCAACGCCAGTTTCTTCAACAGGTAGAAAGTCAATAATGGAATCATTATTAGAGGTTTACCTGTTTGCCTTAGACCCTGAGAAATTAGCTTCTGCAGTAATAATAATAATAATAGTTGCCATACTTGGACTAAGTAGTCTGGCTAAGGGTACTTAGCCGTTCTTTATGTCATTACTTATAAAAAATTCCATTGATATTTTTCTGTTACATTCATTTCCACTCACAGCTATTCACATCTTTAATGTTCAGGACAGGTTCTCTATACAGAAGACCGTATGGGAAGGTTATGCAATGAACTCTATCACTTAATAAATGGTCAACAGAAATGCAGTGAAATTCACCATAGAAACTGGAGATGCTGTCATGTCAGTCGAGGTCATCTTGCCATTCTTCCATATAGTGGGGATACGGCAATGAAAATGTGTGATACCTTCCTGGGGAGTAAATAGCTAGCTGAAAGCTTAAGCTGTATTAGAGCAAACTGGATGTTTAAAAATGTAACAAGCAGCATTATTAAAATATTGGTGATACATGTATCTGAGGATGAAACATGCAGTTATCAGCAAACCCGGCTACTTTAAGTCAGCAAAGTGTTAGTGGGTTGGTTTGATTTCTGTCATGCCCTTGCTTGTGAATGCTCAGTGCCGGTACACTGCATCATTTCCCACTGTTGTGATGTACTGTACTTTGCTACACATTTTATAAATGACCCTGTGTAGGGAGATAAAGTGTAGCACACAGAAAATGGATAAAAGGACACACATTATAATATAGCACCACGTTACGGTTTATCACTAGAAGCACTTTCCCTTTATCTTAATCTATTTACAGTTGTAAACGCCTGTTTCTGTTGCACTATATTTCCTTGTTTAATTGGTACTTGTGTGTATGGGGGGGGGTATTAATCCCATGTAAGAGTTAGATCTGAGAGTTAAGAGCAAAGTGAAGTTTTTTGCAGGATGTGGGAGGGAGAGAAGGGGGACCACTTGTCTTTAAGCTGTTTGACTTTTTGACACAGTTCTAAATCTAATCATCAGAAGGCTTTAGAGGTGAAGTGGGCTATCGTTGCGAAGTTAAATCCCCTAGAAATTAAGTCCATTAATCATGCGCTGCTTCATTTGTGGTTTTGTTATATAAGGGCCTGCATTGGACTTGTGCTGTGGAGGGAAAAAAAGAGGGGAAAATGAGCTACAGACCTTAGAAAATCCATCAATTCTCATTACAGAAAATAGATCATCTCTCCTAATTAGAGGCAGACTTTTTTTTTTTTTTTACCAGGGTCCAAATACAGAATAAAACAAGCCGGTGATGGCTTCATGGCCACTGATTAATTAGGTGAATGGGTGGTGGGGGAGGAGTGCTGATTTCGCGTGAGATGGCTTATTAAATGCAAGGCGTAATTTATTTGAGGTCAAGTCTTCCGAGAAAATATTATCATCACCATTTCCAGCGGGGTAATCTACTGTGATTTTGACAAGATTTGCCCTTTTGTATAGTCATTTAGTCCTGGAGGGTTTTTTTCCCCCCTGTGCAAGGGGCCAGCCAATGCAGGGAAATCAGTCTTCGCTAAGTGGAAGCTGTAGATCATCGACATGAACCCCTCGTTTCTAAAATGCAGCGTTTATATTGCATACAAATGGCCTGCCATGTCATCTGTAGAACCAGCTGATAATGGTGATAGATGTGTGTATGTATATATATATATATATATATATATATATATATATATATATAATATTTATATTTTAGGGTTGTTTAATTTAAAGGGTCTGAACATTGTTAGTGTGTCATAGTGGATGTGGGACTGAATTTTAGCCCTAAGTAATGTAGGAAATATTGAGGAAGATGAAGATGAAGCCAGTAGATGAAGCTACAGGCTGCATCCCAATCTGCAAGTGAAGTGAGTGAGATAGTCCATACTTCATGTGACATCACACAGGTACATACTTGAGGAAGAAGATGAAGGTGAAGGGTGAGATTGGGGATTGCATTGGAGGCACACCCCACTGTCATCTTTCCTGTGCCATGACACGTGATGAAACAAGAGCAACCCCAAAATAAAACTGCACAAAACCATGGAAATGGCAGAGGTGGGTGACCTCTGAAAATCACACCTAAATCTTAGCTAATGATGTCGAAGAGCATTGCTGAACATTACATAACCTGAAAGTGGGTTTCAACACCCCATGCAATTTTGAAAAACCTTGCCCTCTCCCTCACTGATCTTTCCCATTATTTACAAGCACAGTTTGGAACAGTTTGGTGATAAAATTAAGTCAGTCTGCAGGAAATAATGTTGGATGCAATATATCAATATGGATAAACATGCAAAACATTACTTTAATGCGACAGTCCCTCTCACATTAATCTTCCAGTAGTAGACTAGCAATGTAACATTTTAAATGGTTCATTGTTTATAATTGCCCTCAATGGGTTATCTAGAATGTAGCAAAGGGCAGTTACTTGTAAATGTGGCTTTATTAAAAGAAATGCTAGATTGGTGTGAAAAGTTTTAGCTTCTTAACTATAGACAATTGTCACTTGATAATCATATTCATACAGTGAATCGGTTTAGGGTGAGCCTTAGAAAACAGCAGCAAACTTAGTGAGTCACTCTGAAAACAGCATCTGGAAAATGAATAAATGCAAATGCAATATTGTTTGTCACAGTTTCTGTTCACTTCTAATTAAAACACACTGCCATCTTTGGGGTCTAAATGTTACCACTTTTTAGTGACTGTGTGTGAGAAACATTCATTCAAACAGTAAAATTCAATACTATCTGTGCTAACATTAAAGTGTTTTTCGGTGTCCCTGTGGTGGAATCGACCTCTTGTAAAATTCACCAAAAAAAGCAGCCTGCACAAACATGCACCCTGGGATGCCGAATGAAAGGGATGCTGGGATGTCACACCAAACGCGAAGGGGACAAGCTTGTGCACTCGCTCGAAGGGAGCAACTGAGGGCAAGTGGAATGTACTTTTTCGGATTTAGACACCCCTTTGACTTGTGGATCTATTTTGAGGGGAAGTGCTTAGGGGAAGTAAGCAAAAATGAGGACTGGGACACAGCAGTGGAGTTGGGATAGATGGCAATGGAGAAGCCCTCTGCAGCAGCACAGCATTCTGGGTAATTTGGTGGGGTCACATGTTCTGGTGAGGCTGACTGTGTTGAAGCTACAGCTATTCAGGCAGAAGGGAGCTGTTAGTTATGATAATCATTTTTAATGATTATTATAATTAAACTTTTTTTATGTGGGTGTTTGGAAGGGTAGAGATAGAAATATTTTATTTCCCTCTCCTCCGTGAGACAGCTGAAAGAGAGAGCACCCTGATGATATGGGTAAAAGAGCTCTGTGCCAGTTACATTATTCAAGAACAGGGTCATTTCAGAGGTGGCATAAACCAGACATAAATGCCTGTCCACAGTGCAGGGTCTAAGTGTGGCTCTGTCTGTGTGGGTTTGTTTCCAGGCAGTCTGTAGTCCTCCTACAGAACACAGTCACACACACACACACACACACACACACACACAGATACACACACACACACACATTACACACATACACACTCAAACAGGCACACATACAAAAGCGTTTTCATTTCAAGCTGTTTCTCTGGTCGGCTGCTTCCATTAGCACATTGACACAAGCGCTGCTGTGTGTCGCACAAACACGTACACACACGCATGTACACACGTAGCACACAAACACACGCACATACACGCATGTACATACACGGACACGCACACAACACACACACACACACACACACACACACAACACACACACACACACACACAGAGACGTGTTTTTATTTCAAGCTGTTTCTCCGGTCGGTAGCTTCCATTAGCACATCGGGCGCGGCGGGGCCGTGTGAGAATGAGCGGCCAGCCTCAGACCTCTGAGTGGCTGTGAGCACCACAGTGCCCTGGCCTCTCTGCTTCACTTAGCGGCCCGCTACGTCCGCGCGCTTCTCACCTCCGCGGCGTCCGGCACTTACTCACACTCCCCTTTATCCCACCGCGCTTGAGCCCGCAGCCCAATCCTTTTCACACCTGCGGGCTCCCGCTCGGGATGCCAGCCGAAAAAGTGTCGTGTCGCCCCCCCCCCCGCTAGCCCAGCCGGAACACGAATGACTAATTGTTCATCTTCTCCCTCACGAAAGTGTGGAGTCATTCTTCCCTTTTTTTCAAGTGTTGAGCATTTTGTTCCTGCAGGAAGGGGTGGGCGGGTTGGAAAGCTCGGCTTTGATGAGGGTGGGAGGTCAACAGCCCTCCTGGCTCGGCGTGGGTCTCAGTGACGCGCTGTCCTCTGCTCCTCACTCACGGCTTTGAGTGGCCAAAGCAGTTCTTCCCTTCTTGAAGTGAGACCGTCTGTGTGGAGGGCTGCCCCCGTACCCCACTTATCCCTGTTTGCGAACCGCAGAAAATCTGGCTGTCCAATGGACAGCCTAGTCACTGTTAGCTCCCCTCCCGCCCAGCCCTCGGGAGTCCCCCAAACGCTGTGCCAGGCCCCGGGACCCCCCGCCACTCGAACCCCCTTGCTCTCCAGCCCCTCTCCGGCTCCTGCAGCCAAACGCGGTCCCCGCCACACTGCAGAGGTCCAGCCTCAAAGCTGCCGGGATCCCGGGATTATGCTCGCTGTCCTTCTGAGCCTGTGTCGCATGATGTCAGCGCTTTACTCTGAGCATGGGGTGTTCCGTCTTAAGGCTGATTTATGCTACAAAGTTGCACGCAAAGGCACCCTTCTCTGCCAGCTGGAGAGCCTAAATGCTTATTGCATTTTCACAGGGCAGTATGTAGCTGTATGTACCAACCGCCAAAACGATTCGTTCTCACTCATTGTTCCTATTGGTCAATTTGGTGTTTCGGCTATTCACAATCAGTCATCAAAGATGGTAATCTTGCAGTTGCCTGTGTAGCCCTTTGCATTGTTACAAAAGCTGGGAGATGTGCGTCAAACAGCAAGACCCCCCAGTGTGACCGGCTGTTACGGTCGCAATTACATCATTTTGTGTGTGTGACAGTTACGGTCGCGCCGACCGCGAAAAGCGTGAATCAGCACAGCACAAACATGTCTTATCTCATCATATGTGTTTCTGTAACTGCTGGGAAAAACAGGAACCAAAAGTAGTCAGTGCTTTTTACTGTGGCAATTAGATTTACGTTAACTCATATGGCATTCAGCCATATGACAGATGCTCTTATCTGAGTGAGCTTCGAAACAAGATGTACATGTGCATATAATACGGCTAACAGTACAAACAGTACATAGAGGTAAAGAGGCCACATTTGAGCGTGTGTTTGTCCATCACACAGGGTTACTGAAACTGGAGCCATGCTGAGTAGACACTGCAGCCAGGCCTCTGTCTTTCCAATCCTCAAGGATCAAAAAGATCCCCAACCACAAGCGAGATGGCCCGGCTGATCCCAGTCCACTTCTATCTAAGCAAGCTCGCATTCAGAATAGCCAGGGCTCCCTCAGAGGCCAATCAAAACCTCCTCCACCTCACAAACGCTGATCTGAGACCCTTGCACGATGAAGCATCAATCAATCCAGTCCACGCAAGAAGACAAAGAGAAAGCTGGGGTGTGAAAAGGTGAAGCTGGTGCATTTAGGTTGCAATTCCAAAGGTGATATCTCCTCTGTAGAATGTGACTCTCTCCCATCTGAGATGCAGCCAATCGCTATGAAGGAGCGGTGACCTACAGAAGGTAGGTGGGAGGGTAGGTGTTTGGATAATGCAATTCACATTTCTTTGCTTCAGCTGTTTTGCACAAGCTGTATTTTAATAGATTCAAGGTCTTTCTCTTTTTTCTCTCTCTCTCTCTCTTTTTGAGCTGGACGTTTAGCGTGGTGGATGCACAGTGAGCTAAGATTAGGCGATGCCAGGCTGTTGCTTGGTTTCACGGCCGCACACTGCTGTGGAAATACCAGAACCATGTTTGGTCCAGTACAAACAATTATATTAATTACTCTCTTGTTCTAGTTTTGCCCTGGAGAGGTTCGGTCCCTAGGTAACCATTGTTACATACCCAGACTCCCATGCCGATACTCAGAGTGACACACACACACACACACGCACACGCGCGCGCGCGCATATACACATGCACAAGCCCACACACACACACCCACACTCTCACACCTGTACTCAGGGACATACACACGCACACCCACACCAATACTCAGAGAGAGACACACACACACACACACACACAAACACACACACACAGTACACACTGTCACACAGACACAGACAGAAAGATCTGACACACTCTAACATTTGAATCCCTCTCTCGTCCTCAAGTGTCTCAGACAGGAAAAAGCAGAGGCATGGGGGTCCGGGTTCGAGTGGAAGGAATTCTCGCTAATCCACTCTGTGTCTGTAAGAGAGAGGGGCTGTCACCGCGCCCTCGGCTGCCTCAAAGCCGCGCTTTTCGGGAGAGGGTCTGTGGAGAGAAGCACTCCACCGCACCGCCTCCACCTCCCTTCTGTTTCCCCGTTCCTCTTCTCTCCCTTTGCTTCGCACAAGAAGGCTTTTAGGTGCAACTCTTTGTCTGGCACCAGCATCTTCAAGTCTTTCTTCAAGCATTTCTTCAATCTTTTTTCTTTTTTTTTTTTTTCTTCTTCTTCATGAAATTGCATCAGGGCATCACCAGTGCAGGTGATGAGAAAGAGTTTCCAGTTCAGCTTGGCTGGGTTTCAAAGCCCCCCCCGCCCCTCCTTTAAAGATGATGTTTCCACCACGCTTCCCATCGCTACAGAGGGTGGGCAGTACCGCAATTCCCGCTGCTAGTTTGCGCATCTGAATCTGCCTTTAACGTTAGCCCTGAGACGGCCTAATGCTGGCTCAGAGCCAGAAGCTGTGCGGTGTGAATGGAGCTGGTGAAACTCCACCTTTCCCGTCGCGCTTTACGCCTGGTGCTCCGCCAGTCACAGACAGCGGTGGGCCGAGCCAGCAGGGTTATAACGGCATTGTGTTCACACTGTGCGGTCAGCGGCACCAGAGCTGTGCCATCTGTTTTTATTGTTCAAACCCGTCTCCGATGGCCGTGACAGGAAACGGGGGGAAAAAAAGAAGCTCAAGTTTGCGTGAGGGACGGTCTGTCAGGAGTGCTGACAGAGGCTCTTTGAACAGGTATGTTCAACAGGGTCTAAACAAAGTGATATCAGGTGATGACAAATGAAATCAGAGGGCTGTAAGGTTTCACTAATGACTTTAGTATCTGTAGGCAGGCATGAACCTTGCGCTGGAGATGACTGACGGGGGCTTTGCTGACCGCAGTGTGAACGGGCACACGGCAGTAGCGTTTTGGCATTTCAGTGATGCCGCAGCCTCCAGTGTGAAAGGCGACTAGAGGCTGTAGCCGCAAATGACTGGCCTGTTTGATGTGGTTTGATGTGGAAGGGGTTTATGGGAAATGCTTACGCCCCTCAGTGAGCTCTCTGGTGCCTTCCCCTCAGGGGACATGCGGCAGTGGCTCCCTCCTGCGGGTGAATACCCACAATCCCCCTGCTGGGAACCCTGCACAAAGACCACCATCCCCCCCCAGGGAAGCTGGGAAATGAAAATTATCCCTGCGTCGCCTTTGCGGGTTTATTTGGTAAAGTAACCGGGGCTAAGCTGAGTCCGGGCTGCGGTTTCCTCTTCCCCTGTTCTCTGAGGTGCCTCTACAGAACATCACAAATGACATCGGCGTGCATGTTCTTTTCCCCTTTTTTGGTCATTTTTGTTTTTTTTTGTGTTATCAAAGTAAGGGTTTCTGGGTGAATTGCGTACAGGATGAACAAATAGTCCTAACAATCATTCCCACAGACAAATAGCGCATATGTCTGCAGGTGATACAAAGTGTAAAAAGCGTTTCGTCAGATGCGTAGCCAGAAATGGAACGTTGTTCCACAGAGCGTAAGGCCGAAGCTTTCGCTTTTCCCCCGGTTCAGGAGAAAACGAACGTTTTAATTAAGAGTGTTTAATTGACGCGGCAGTAGTTACTGACGCCAGCTTTGGCAGCGCGGAGGAGCTGTTTTTGTGTTCAGCGGTTCCTTTCACTCCTCCTGTGTTAGCCGGCCCTGGAACAGTAGCTGCGCTTCATCCAAATCAGCGAAATGTAATTACTACCTGGCAGTCAAAAGCGGCCAGCCTCACGTGTGCCTGTAACCTCTGTGATGAACGACCACACATTCACACGCTACTAATTTACCCGAAGCCCGCGTTGAAAATTAAGGCCCATTGTGGTATGCAAATGTTTGTGGGGTGTTTTGCCCTCCTTTAGGAAGCACAGTGTACAGCTCTGTTTTACATGTGAGTTTCGTCCCATGTGAGAGTGCGTTTTGAATGCTGTGTGCTGGGTCGATTGTCATCATCTTTAAATGCGCAATTTTACGAGCACTCGAGTTTAAATGCAGTTTCAAATTGTTCAATTAAACGAGCCGTCGATTTTAAATTGAAATGGCAAAAACCAAGGCGGGGGCAGATGTTTACGGCCGAGAGAGTTAATCCCGCCGTTGCCGTCCCTAGGTGTTGGTTGCAGCTGACTGCAGAGGTGTGGATCGGGTCCAAGGTGCGTTAGCTGCGTTGAGGTGCGTCGATGGCCGCGCTAAGTAGGCTTTTTCCGTTGTGTTTCTCTCCTGTCTGAGCTTTTGAAAGCCAGCGAGAGAGTACATCTCGGCCGCCTTCCTCCTTTTGTGTTGTGATTTGATTAACGGTCCGGGAGTGACGTCCCACTCCAGAAGGTGGTGACTCAGCACCCGCCGACATGATTCGGCACTTCGCGCCCTCCGCCCACACCCCGCCCTCCCCCCTCACCAGCACCTCCCCCTTCCCCGCGCACCACACCCCCCCTCCTGCGGCATCTTCCGTCTCCTCTGGCAGCGAGGAACAACAGAATAAAGTCTGTACTGTAAATCTAGCGAGCGCGTTCGAACGGCGTTTCCATGGAGAGTAATCCTAATCTGGACCATGGCGCCGTTCAGAGCCAATTACCCAAACCTGGGCTTTATCCGGCGGTTCTCGGGCTGCTGCAGCGGAGCGGGGGGTGGGAGTGCTGGTGCTTTTGTTAAGCCTGTAATTGAAATGGGGAACGCCTTTCCTGCCACGGCGCCGGAGCGGGCGTTACACTGCAGACAGGTAAATCAGAGGCAGGTCTGCTGCGGGCACCTGCACCAGACTTCAGGCAGGATGCAGGACTGGTTAAAGGTCACAGACGCCCCACGCTTTATTTCTGGAGGTCTTGACCTTTTCAGAGAGGAAAAAAACACCCACAGCGTGTAACAGTCCTCTCCAGTGCATCTGGCTGAGAATTATAAATTGCGACCCCCCCACACCACCAACCACAACCCCCAACCACCACCTTCCATCCTGTTGACCCCCCTGTCCCCATACACCACACACACACACACACACCCACCCCCCGTCACTACCAATGCGCTGTAAATAACACGGATCACATTCCTGTATGTTGTGCATGAATCTAGTTGCTCTGGTCGTGTCTGCCCCCACACAGGAGAATGAAGAGTCTAACATTGCAAGCAGCAGCAAAACAAGTGAGCATTTTGGTGCAACCTTAACCTCCTCTAAGTGTCCGTCTGCCTCTCATTTACCCTCCCCTCTGCTATTACATTACATCACAACATTGTCATTTAGCAGACACTTCCATCCAGGGTGACCTAAATATGTTACAATTTTAACATGTTTATCCGTTTATACAGTTGGATATTTACTGAGGCAATTCTGAGTTGAGTAGCAGTGTCGTAGAGGGGAATCGAACCGGCAACCTTCTGGTTACAAGCCCTGCTCTGTACCGCTTCACCGCACTGCCGCCCCCGTTCCGTATTCATCTCCACCAGAAGGCCATCCCTCGTCGGCGGTCGCAGGTGGGCGGTGCGTGGTTTGGCCCGGCGTGATACCAGGGGTATAACGACGCGCTACCCTGGTGTCGGAGGGCAGCGGGGGGGTTTCTAACTGCCAGGAGGGCTTTGGAACAGTGTCCCTCGCTATATCTGCCCCCACCGGCCTCTCCATCACAGCCTTAATCACTCCGTTTGTTTGGCGACCACCGTGTCGCCCGCATTGTTCCGAACCTGGGTTTGTATTAGTTTAATCCGCAGCTGTTTGTAACAGAAGGGGAGATGTGTTTTTGCGTGAGTCCAGCCTTGGCTGCTTCACAGCACGCTCTCAAAAAAGCAGCAGGAAAAAAAATAATAAACTAATAAAGTAAATTAATTAAAAGAAAACCTGGAATGTTGAATGTGGTGTGGAAAGGCAGACCACCAAATGTCAAAATGAACATATTCATTCTGAAGTACTGCTGAACTCACCACCTCGTCTGTGTGGCTGAATGTAGGGCATTCAAATGCCAGACGCAGACGAAGATTATGCAATCTATAAAAACTGGATAAACCTCTGAAGACTGGGAAGAAAGCAGTACCAGCAGACTGCATAAGAAAGGAGGCTACACAAAAAACATTTTGATCTGAATTGTAGTATGTGACGATATTATTTATTTGCATTTTAAAGCGGCAGTCACAGGGCAAACAATTTTTTTTGGTGTCATACTTTATATTTTTCTTTTTAGCATGGCCTTGTTGGCTGAATGATGGGGTTTGATGAGCACCCCAGTTTCGGTTGCGTATACCCCTTGCGCAGGCACCGCCGTTATCCTCGTGGACAGCAACAGGTGGAGGCACATAGTCGCTGATCTGGCATCAGCAGTTAGGTGCACTTTATACCTGGATGATATCAACAGAAATATCAAGAGAGGTCGTCAGGTTCCGAGCGTATCTCAGGCGTCTACTGAGTCATCTCTGTGAAATGCATTAGGCACCGCACTTTGTATTTTTAGCTTTTGATGAACGGCAGTGCTCAAAGCAGACAAAACCGGGTAGGTCACGCATTTGTGATGATGTGGCCAAGTGCTGAAACACAGAGTCTGTGCCCTTATGCGGTCTATACTGCAGGCTGCTGTCTGTGTGTGCACAGGTACAACGTGCTATCAGCCTACCCAGACGCACTGCTCTTTACTCATGACCTACGGTTCAACACAACAAGAGACTCAATAAAATTCACTCAGTATCAAAAAAGTCGACAGTTTCCTTTTGTAATGGTTCAGATTTCACATTTATCCCATCACTATGTTGTCTCATGAAGTTTAAGGCTAAAGCTTTATTGCTAAGTGAACTACATTCCGGCTCGGCTGTTACCTTGGTAACGCGGGGAGTTGTTGTTTTGCAGCTGAACTGCAGCATATAGGAGCCCAGCACCTGTGTTGATGTTCAAATCATTATTATCCTCAGTACATCAAAATGAAAATAATCTGCAAACATTACAAATTACATTCCTGCTTGTAAAGGGAGGAATGTTTCATTCATTTCCATGCTTTTAAAACTAATTTAAAGCAGAGCGGATTTTCAAAGACTGCGCATGTTAAATTCACATTTCCTGTCCATCACACCAGCCGAACAGAAGTTAAAGGAACACCATGTTAGTTCCTTTATCTGACTCCAGAGAAATCGTTGCTACGTCTGTTGCTAGGACAGCAATGAAAGCTCTCACGCATCGTGTTCAGTTGGAAAGAAAGTGTGCGTGTGTGTGTGTGTGCGTGTGCATGTCTGTGTGTATGTCAATGCGTGCGTGCATGCATGAGTGCGTGAGTGCGTGCGTGCGTACACGTGTGCGTGCACGTGTGCGCGCACGTGTGTGTGTATGTTGGGTATATGTGTGTGTGCGTATATGTGTGTGTGGTGTGTGTGTGTGTGTGTGTGTGGGTGGGGCAGAGAAAGGTGTCTCTCTGTCTGAGGGGTTTATGGGAGGGGGGGCATGCTTTTGAAGTCTTAGAACACCCCCTCCCTCTCGGTAAAAGGTTGAAAGCGAAGTAAAAGGTGCAAATTTCTGTTCTCTGGGAACACAGAGGGGAGTTAGCTGTCTCCTCAGGGGAGGCAGAATGTTCACTGCTGCAGACGTAGCAGCATGTTAGCCGCACACCTTTCAGAACAAACGAAAAATGTTTAACATGGCATTAAACCGCATTATGGGATGCAGAGGCGTTCAGCACAGTTTTGGGAGCCTCTCCCTTTTCAGCGTTATTTACAGTGAACGATTTAACGATTCGGCCTCACCTGAGCGGCAACCGAGAGGTTTTCCAAGACGCTCACGCCGCTAATTAATCAGCCTAATTACCGAAATTAATTGGATACGGAGTTTATAGTTTATCATTGCACTGAAGGAGATTCATCTACAAAGCTTTCTCCACAGAGGTCTGTGTTAATTGGAGACCTGGGGCAAATGTTATAATCTGTTATATCTGTACAGTTAATGAAATAATCAGATGATGAAAAAAAAAATTCTGATTTGGCCTCGCTGCCCGTGATGATGAATATAGTTATGTTCAGTTTGAAACCATGCAAGCTGTAATTACATCAACGAAAAGAACGTGCAAAAGTTGTGGTATAACTCTGATATTGTAGCTGTAGGTGTGATTTTTACAGTGTAGATCTCACATGGCCTCATGCACCACATGCTGCAATGTAATTAGATTGTGCTTTTTGAAACTGACTCATCTTCTGTCTGCACTATAATTGGAAGGTGTGAAAAGCAATGGAAATGGAAAATTTTCTATTGACATAATAATGCCTCTGCATTTGCATTAAAGTAGGGGTTTATGAGTGTCATTTATGAGAAAAAGGAGCTGCATGTTAGTAAAAAACCCAAAGATGTGACCAATCGGCTGTCTGTCCATTTAGGCCCTGACAGCGTTTCATTGGACTAGTGACACAAGTGGACAGTGCCAGCAAATGCTACCAACCAGTGACTCGCTGATGTGAACCAGTCACACTGTTGGGCCTATAGAGAGAACTGCCTCTTGATTGGTTCTTACAAGCCAGAGACTGACGGAACATGGTAACTCCAACTATTTTTGGTCTTCACAAGGCCCTATTCTCTCATAACTGGTCTGGACTGTGGATGGCAGGAACAGCTGAATGGGCAGAGACACAAACTGCAGATGTAAAACACTTAGACCATGCAGCTGTGAGACCACCACTTTTTCCAGTGTGCCACTATGTTCACCTTTAACCACTAACACCCTTAGAGAATGACAGTATTCACTGTCTCTTTATGGAAAATACAGTGCAATAGAATAGAATACAATGAAAAGACATATTTTAAGTGAATCAAGGCATGCTTTAATAGATTGTCTCATTGAAATAAAAAAGATAGGATAGAAATAAAGAACAAAAGATGATAGAAAGAATGCTTGCATCGCATTTATAATGCTTTCAGGAGTCAAACGTAATGATGTTAAGACCCTAAAGCCAGAGCTGGAGTGTTTATGCTTCTGAAACCTTCTGAAGATTTAAGCTTTAATGAATTCGAGCTGTAAGTTTTTCTCTTTTTTCTACACTGCTCTTCTTTCTGCAGTGTAAAGGTTGAGGCGTTAAGTGGCCACAGTTCCTGACCTTTAGCGGTTAGCGCATCCATTATCAGGGAGGCGGGGTAATGTATTCATTGTGTATGCATGTAAGAGAGAATGGAGCTGTTTTGTATAAATGTCAGTGAAGCCTGTAATTGTGACCTCTGGAGACAGACTCACAATCGGATGCAAGGGGCTTTGGAGCAAGCGGGGGATGGCTTGTTACTATGGTCACAACGGTCTATAGCGCCAAACACGCCAAGCCAAACCTAATGGGAATTAATATTATTATAATCTGCGATATGTCTGATGTCTTTTTTGCATTCTTTGGTGGTTTGAGTATGCGGTTACTCCAGCGAACAGTAGCTGGTATGTGGACTGGCTGGAATGCAGTTGTCGATTCTGTATCCATTACTTTCTGGCCGGCCGGCTGTCGATATTTAATTATGATTATAATTGTAATCCTCTATTCAATATCACCATTTCGAACCGCTACTGTTTCGTGGGATTGTGCACTGTGCAGAGTCCCTTGCTGATGGAGATAATGGTAGAGTAACATAGATGTGTCCGTGTAATAACGTGTGGGGTTTGGAAGGGCTATTTTATCTGGTTCACTCTAGCCTCGCGAGTGTACCTCAAGACGAAGGATGCTGTAATCACTAGTCTTTCAGCGCACATATTTTAACACAGGTAACAGTGGAAGGTTTGAGAGAGAAAGAGAGCGGGCAGTAATGGTCAGATTCCCAGGGTCTCACAGCATGCTGTCCCGTTTTTCATTCAAGCGTGGAGAAATTGTAATCTCCGTTCAGGTTTCAGCATGCAGGAGCGGTGAGGTATCGGGGAAAAAATTGGCTTCATCTGAAAGGATATCTCCTTTATAGGCAGAAGAAAGGTGAGAGCCTATGTGAGATTGCTCTTAAAAAATTTCCCCGAAAGAGCATTTGAAGAAAGAGTGTGCCTTTTCAGCGTGAGGTCATAAAGGTCTATTGACATCCATGACCAATCAGGAAGCCTTCCTTGTAGTGAATTGTTTTAAATGTTCAGTTTTTTTTAACCTTTTCATGAAGCAGAGGTTTCTGGGCTAGATGAATACATAGATCAATTCAAAACAAACCCAAGTCCATTTTTGTAATTATTCCTCACTGCCAAAGACAACTGCTTGGCTTGCACATCGGCAGGCGAGAGATCGATCAATATTTCGTGGGACCTGGCTTGGCTGTTTTCTTTTTTTTTTTTTTTTTTTTTTTTTTTGAATGGGGGAAAAGGCAGGCACCATTGAGGAATTTGAGAGTGTTGAGTCAAGCAGAAGTCGGCCCGTTTCATTTCTGAAGAATTGTGATTGTATTTCTCCCCTTTGGCTCGTATCAATATTAATGCTAAGATTTTCCTTACCACTGAGAGAAGGGGGGGAAGAAAGAAATTAAACTTTTTGGGCAGGGGTTGAGGCCCGGCAAACCACTGAGGCCCAGCGTAGGATGACATCTGAATGCGAAACCGAGGAAATCGCTTAAATTGGCTTAGAGGAAGGAAGAAAAGGAGCAAAGCAGGGGCTTATGGGTAACTTCACGCTGGCAGGGGTGTGTGTGTGGGGGAAGGGGGGGTAACGGATTGTAGAAAGAGAAGCAGGCCTGCTCCCGAACTTCAGTGAAACAGGCCAGTCCATGAGGGATGATATAATCCGATGTCACAGTTTCTAATGGGATTCTTCTCACTTGAGGCACCTGTATTGTGCACCCCCTCCGCTCTGCAACTTCCTCCGCCAGAGAGTCGGCCATTTTAACCCGCTTTATGGATTGTATATATTGTTTTCGATTACCTCTCCGCGTCCCCTGTCGGGCTCAGTAAAACTTTATATGCAGGAAATGATTCTCAGGGCGCCCATCCCCTCCCGTACTTGCCTGTATTTGCACTGTTCATATTTATTATTTAGGAGTTCATTACCGCCTTCATATACATGTCATTTAGATGTTTGTGATGGTGCTCGACACTGTATAAATGATGCCTGCAGTGCATTCTGGGATGCGGTCTTCTGCGAGATAGTCGTGGCACTGTCATGCACCACTGTTCTGCTCAGGTATGGAAATGGATCAGGGAATGTGCACATACTCACTGGAGAAGATCGGGGTCAAAGGGAATTTACACTCAGCCATTCACTGTGTCTGTTCATTCCTCAGCTGGCTAGATGTATAGCAATTTTATATTGATGTTTTTTTTTCCTTGTGTGCAAAAATCCTGCTCCCACCCCCGGTATCACTGCCTGTTATATATTCGCTGGTATCAGTGTGCGTGGTTGCGCGTAGCAGTTAAAGTATTAATTTGTGATCGCCAGCCGAAAAGCTGCCTTGGCGAGATTTATTCTGAACACGTTGGACGTGGAGGTTTGTGAGGAACAGATGGAGCAGGACCCAGAGAGATGAAGAGAGGGAGGTGGGGGAGGCAACTCAGGGAGCAAACCAACTCTGCCATCGGGCGCAATTAGGAAAAGAAAACAAAGAACTAAATAGCTGTTTGTTTCTGTCCGGGTGTGTGGGTGTGGGTGCACGTATGTGGTCGTGAGCGTCAGTGGATGGATTTGTGTGCGCGAGTGTGTGTGTGTGCGTGCCTGTCCGTGCATGTATGTGTGTGTCTTTGTGGGTATATGTGTGTGTGTGTGTGTGTGTGTGTGTGTGTGAGTATGCACGAGTGTTGTCTGTGTGTGTTGATCCATGTGTGCACATGTGTGTATCCCTGTGTTAGCATGTGTGTGTGTGTGCATGCATATCTGCATATATGCGTGTATGCATGTGTGTGTGAGTATGCACGTGCGTGTCTGTGTATGTGCATCTGTGTGTTCGTGTGTGTGCATGCACGGATGTGTGTGTGTTTGTATTTGTGTGTGCGTTGGTGCGTACGCGTGTGTGTGCATCTGCACAAGTGCAAGTGTGTCTGTGTATGCGTGTGTGTAAGTATGTATATGTGTGTCTGTAAGTGCATCTGTGTGTGTGTGTGTGTGTGTGTGTGTGTGTGTGTGTGTGTGTGTGTGTGTGTGTGTGTGTGTGTGTGTGTGTGCATGTGTGGAACTATACGGAAGTGTGTATGTGTGTGTGTCTGTGAGTGTGTGTGTGTGTGTGTGTGTGTGTGTGTGTGTGTGCATGTGTGGAACTATACGGAAGTTTGTGTGTGTGTGTGTGTGTGTGTGTGTGTGTGTGTGTGAGACTGTTTGTACTGAGTTTATCAGCTTGAGTTCTCCCACTGTCCCCCGGTGCTGGTCCAGCTTCTCAGAGTGGAAGCAGACAGATATGTTTTGTTCTGCCTCCCCCCTCAGCCATTTTTTAACTTGAAGCGCTTCATTATGCTGAAATGTATTAATACATATTTGAGGCGGACGCCAGGGACCGCTTCCACTGAACTGCGGATGTCAGCCAGCCTGGCGCGCAGATAACAAAACAAGTTATAAAACCTTTCAGCTCGGGTGACGGACTGTGTAAATCTAGAGCGGTTGTCAAGGAGACGCTGAGGAAAAGAGGCGCCGCTCTCAGCTCGGAATCTCTCCCGGTTCCCTGTCCAGTTGCTGAGCCCCCATTGCAGGAGCGTGGGGGAGTTTTTTTTAAGAGAACAACGCCCCCAACCCCCCCCACTCCCCAACCCCCCTACCCCTGCCCTCCCAAAAAAATGGCGGCGTGGCCCTGTCCATCATTACACGCACATCGCGCTCTGAGTAGAACGACCGTGACCAGTCCGTGGCCTCGGGCCTGGTTCTGGGTTGCGTTACCCGGCCGCCGGTGCCGGTATCTCAGGCCGGCGCAAACGCTCCCGCTCCTGACCCCCTGGGCTTAATTGTTTGTGTTTGCCGCCGTCCCCAGTGCGGGCCGTCTCTCACTGTCGGCCCGGCAACGAGGCCTGGCGGTGGCGGCGGAGTAACAACCTTGTTAACCGTCACCTCCCGTCTTCAGAGGTCGCGGCATAATTGTCCCTCCCACCCGCCTGTGAAGTGGAGCACCCCGCGCCTCGCTCCGGGCTCTGACAGAACAGGGATGCCCCCTCTGTAGTGGAAACGCTTTCAGTCTCTCGCACAAAAGGACACTTCACTCCGGCCCAGACGTTTGAGGATTACGGGGGTCAGCAAAACAGGAAGAAGAACTGCAACAGAACTAGAAACTAAAGTTAACTTTTTTTTTCCCTGAGTACTTTTGGTAACCTTTTTAAAGCGTGAGATCTGTAATAGTGTGGTGTTGCAACTTTGGGGTCGTTTTTACAGTAGGCACCATGAGTTAGTTTGGGGTGTCATAGGTAATCAGTTAGTAGCAACATTATCATGAGCACATTACATTACATTATTGGCATTCAGTAGACACTCAGAGTCTACTAAATGCCAATGCTATCCAGAGACACTTACATAGGTTACGATTTTTACATGTTACCCATTTATACAGTTGGATATTTACTGAGGCAACTGTGGGTTAAGTACCTTGCCCAAGCAAGGGTGTAGTTTTGATTTGGAAAGTGGTGGGGACATAATGTTAGCTAAGTATACTAGCTACTAGTATAACGCTAATATGCCTAACTATTTTTGTTTGGTAATCAGAAAAGTGGTAGGGACATGTCCCCACCGTCCCTACCATAAATTACACCCATGTGCCCAAGGGTACAGCAGCAGCACACCAGCGGGGAATCAAACCAGCAACCTTTTGGTTATGGACCTTGTGCCTTACCGCTGTGCTTCACTGCTGCCCCAATACAAGTTATGTTATATAGCCACTGTTGCTTTTACAGGTCAATATTAGACTTTGTGAACCTTAGTATGATGTAGGTATGTTCCTCTTTATAATAACTATTAGGCACAATGTATGCACTAAAAGCTGAAACCAGCAGTGTTTGTATGCGTATACTTGAGAATTGATTTTTAGCTTGATGGTCCTTTACTGTTCCGTACCTATGTGCTTGCTGCTGCTGTTGTTGCTCTTGTGAAGTGTACTCAATGTATCTCACCATGACGGCCTCTGGACAAGAACATCTGTCGAAGAAATCAATAATAATAATAGTAATAATAGTCGGCCCGCGAATGATGTGCAGGAGGGGGATCGTGGGAGGTGACGAGGGCAGGAGAGGCTGAACGCGGCCAGTGGTCTTGCCTCTCGACGAGGAAGAAACGGGCCTAAAGAATCAGGCACTCAAACTGGCGGCGCGGCGATCAATATCCAATCCGCTCGAAATTCATTCCATTACAAAGCAAGGAAAGGCTAAATTAATAAGGGGGCGATCGAAAACGGGAGGGGGGGGGGTCCGACGATAACACCTCGGGTATGGGAACCAGAGGCGCGGCCATTGGAGATCGGGGCGTTTTTCGGGAGGAGTGTGAAGCTAGCCGCTCATGGGTAAGAGGCAGATGTGAGGATTGAGGGCTAATTAGACATAATGTGGGCCCTTTTCTCGCTTTTTGCCCGCGATAAAGCTCTCCGAGTCCGATACGCATCCAGCTTCGCGGGATTGTCAGCTTCTCTGGAGGAGGTTAACAAGAGATGTCTCCAGAGGAGGAAAGAGGAAAGAAAAGAGAGAGAGAAGTTGCAGATCAATTAACTTTTGAATATGCCGTGCTCATCTTTGCGTTTAGGAGGAACCCCCCACCATCCCCCCGGGCCTCGACTCCGGAACCCCCACCCCCATCCCCGGGACCTCGACTCCGGAGCTTGAAAGGCACCTGGAGTCAGCTTCCTTTCTCCGGTCGTCGTTCTGTTTACTCGCCCGCCCTCCAGCCTTGAGTCACAGCTTTGTTTACCAATTAAGCCGTCGGAGAGGACTTAATTATCCCGCTTCACCGGGCGGGCCGGTTTCCGCGGCGATGAAGGTGGCGGTGGAGCCATCGGGATTCAGCATGCACGAGCGTGGGGTCCGGGGCAAGCTGTATCGCTCACTCGATTACCATTACCAAGACGCCCTCCGTGTGAAGATCCAGGGCACGGATCTGAACTCCCGGGTTCATTAAATGCCGGGGAAACTTTTTTTTTTCTTCTTCATTTTTTTTTCCTTTCTCGTGCGAGAGGGAACGGACTCATTTCCATGCTAATTTCCCCGGCTCCTCTCAACTCCAGTCCATTAGAGTCGCCGCCAATTGAAGTTGCTTTTGTCTCCGAGGGAGTCGGAGGCGCGGAGGCCGCGGATCCGCCAGGACCCCTACGACCCGTCCCCGGCCGCCGAAATCTCGAAGTCGAAGGATCCCCCTCCCCCTGCCACCCCCCGCCCACGCCACTGCCGTGATCCCCAAAGAGCGAGTTTACAACGAGCTCTCAAAGTCATCAGGAGCGGCGGGGCGCATTGGGGGGGCGCTGATTAACCCCGAGGAGGCGCAGAGGGTGTCGTGAGCGTGTTAGATAAAGGGTTCTGGTCCGTCGGAGTTCCTCTGTAACAATTTCAAACGGGTTAGAGGGGTTCGCTCCTCAGCTTAGCCTGGACGGCCTCCCTAGCTCGTCTTGCATAGTATTCCTTATTGATGTTCCCCATTCAAGGAACTAGTGTGCTCTTAACGTCTGTCAGGGGGGTTTCACTCCCTCTCTCTCTCTCACTTCAAAGGAAGTGAGCCTACCCCTGTCACTGCCTACTTTTGATTTCCCCAGCAGCTACGCAGGGAACAGTTCGGGAAGTGGAGCTCCTGATGGATTTCTCCGCCCACAGATGTGGGGAAAAATGAGAGTAACCTGCTTCTCCTGAAGTGGGGAGGCAGAGAAAAGAAGGAGTCACGTGATGTAAGGCCGGAGTTTCCACAGAGACCTGCCCTCTGGGCTGTGAGCTTCGCCAGAGGCCGCTGCCAGGTGACCCAGTTGGCGTCCCCCCTGCCAGGACTCGACTGGAGGCTAGAGCTGGAGTCGAGAATCTCTGCTACAGGTCACACGGAGGACAGATGGATGCTAGGGGTAGGACAGCGATAATGGACAGCTTGAAGAGGCAACGAACGCGGCCCTGGTCGTCACTTTAACGTGCTAATAGGCGGCAGTGTAGCATAGTGGTTAAGGAGCAGGACTCAGTAACTATCCAGCTGTATAAATGGATTAAACCTGTAACTGATGTAAGTCACTCTGGATAAGAGCATCTGCCAAATGCCAATAATGTAATGTAATAATGTATAAAACAGTCGGGTTGATTTTAACATTAGAGGCTCAGCGCTGTTCCAGATTCTTCAGTGATTTCCTTCAGGCAGAAATTTAGGTGGTGTGTTGGGGGGGAGGAGTGCTCTAGCCTGAAAACCATAGCATTGCCATCATTATCATGACGGCTGTCTTCGAGATATTATACAGGGACAGTGCTGTGTGGAGGTAAACACAGTTTCTCTCTGGCTAACAGCTTCCCAGCCAGGGAGCAGCTGGGAGTATCAGCCTCAGTGGAAGCAGGAGGGGGCACTACACAGCGTAGCCTCTTTGGCTCCTCCTCTCCGACAGGGCATTAATTGAAATAAACACAGACAGCTCTCCCGCAGTCGGGAGCAGGGTCCTCTAAAGACACACTAATCAAATTTAGTCAGCGCTGCTTTATTCAAGCAAACCAAACCCCCCGAGGTCATGCTGGAACGGGGTGGCCCCCAGAGGGCGGGGGGCGGGAAAGGCACATATTTGGAGGCGGGGGGTGGTGGCGGGCTGCTTAGCGGGTCGTTAGCGCGGCCCTGGGGGTGCCCCTGGTGCAGGCTCTTGGACTCATGTTGACATGGAGATTTATTTGCAGAGAGAGAGCAGGGGGCTGGGTACTCCCCGCGCCCCAGGAAACGCAAACAAGGTCCTTGTTTTTCGGGTTTCCTCCCATTTCCTCCCATTGCTCCCCGCCCCTCTGGCCCGTGAATGCAGACTGGAAAAGGCCTTTCATGAAGCTGCCGGCTTCCGTTCAGGGAGGCGTCTCTCTCACGCTGCCCTCCTCTCCGAACCCCCGCCCACTCAATCACCGAGCCTGCATGGGCCTCACCCCGGCAGACAGGGTGTCCGTTAATAGCCCCCCGGGAGGGCGCGGCTGATTTATCCGCCCTGTTCCACGGGACACCCGTAGGAGGGAGGGTCAGAGTCCCTCTGAGGACAGGGACTGCCAAAAACACGTCCCCGACATGTGTGGCTGTTTTCCCGCTCGCGGTCATGTGATCACATGGTCACATGGTCCGTGAGTCTGTGTGAGAGGGCAGAGGGAACCCAAGACTTAGGCTCCCTAGCGAGATGCCCAAATGGCATCTGACTCGACAGCATCCATGCTGTACCCATAGCAGCCTTTACTGCGAGGTCGCCTGATCAGAAACGACAGCCAATGCTTGCGTATGACGCAGGTCACGCACAGCCATTAGCATGAGACGTGTTTCAATGACTCTTGCAACCTCCCTCAGAATTTCTATAGGATTGGTTTTTCAAAGCGTTCAGCTCAAAGACGAATCAAAGAATGAGATCAAAATTTCCTTTTGCTAGGGGACAAAAAAAGAGGAAGTACGGTGCTGCTGTAGCTGGCTGCTAATTAGCTGTCCCTGTCTTCAAAACTGAGCTTCATGAACAGTATGCGAGCGGCCGGGGCAGTCTGAAATGTGTAACCAGCTGGGGGCTTCTTTTTATAAGATCCACAAAGGAAGAGCGGGACTTTAGATAATTGCAATTAGTATTTTTGGCTGGACACTGTGTCTTGGACGCGGCCCAGTTTTGGGCATTCAGCGCCGGAGCAAGGGGTTGCCGTGGCAGCGTGCCGAGCTCCCGGAGCCGGCTTCTGCTTTCGTTTGCCCTGTGTGTGTGTGTGTGTGTGTGTGTGTGTGTGTGTGTGTGTGTGTGTGTGAGAGAGAGAGAGAGCGAAAGGTGTGAGAGGGGGCGAGGTGACGTTCACTCCCCAGCCTAGCAGGTGTTGTTCACCTGCGAAGCGGGGCGCCCGCTCCCAGCCAGCCCGATCTACAGAGCGCCTCGCTCGGCGCAGACCGTCTCTGTTTTTTTCTTTCGGGGGGTTTTCGCCCGTTGCCCCCCGCCGCACGCGAGGAAACAGCCGGAGCGATCCATCACGCCGTCCGCAGCTGCCACCGATAAACAGAGACGGGACGCGTTCGCGGGAGTGGCGCAACAAAGATTCAATTTGCCTCCACTCGAAAGAGTGACACGTCGGGGAGCGGAGAGGCGTCAATGAAGCCTGGCACTCATTATTCCCGCCACCTGGCAACCGGCTTTCATCCCTCTTCTGGGATGGCCACCAGAACATTAGCTACTGTACGCATCACAAAAAAAAAAAAAAAAGTTCAGTGGCAAAACACAAGTGCATCATTGCCTCCCTGCTTCCAAGCTTAAACTTAAACTTTCCCTGAAATTCACTGTAGGTTACCGCCAACGGGTGACCGTTTCCTATGCAAGCCCGTGTGTGTTTTCGCAGTTATGAGGGATTCCGTGATTTGAGCGAAATTATGAAAATAAACACCCACAGCTGCGGGCCCCGCGGAGTGGCGGGAATGCGTTGAAGGAGTAACCCCTCGATTCAAGCGGACATAAATTAAGCAAGGAGGCGTTTCGTTTAGGAAGCCATCTGCTGCCTTAATTATACAATGAGGTAGTTTTTGCATCAATAAACCCGGCTAATGATTTAGGCACACTCTGGCAACGCAGTAATGAACCCCGAGCGCTCTGGATGTTTAAAACTAATGAGAGCCACTCCTCAAAAACACAATACACTGTAACCAATCGCTGGTGGAAGAAACAAATCTTTGCTCTGCTTTGTCGCAGTGAGGGGGCAAGAGGCTCTCTCCAATTAAAAGGTCCGTTGCCGCGTGGCTTTTTGACACGTCTGGGTAATTGTGTTTTGAAGTACGGCCGTCCAATTCGTTCGAAAGAGTGCACGCCGTAGGACTGGACTCACACACCGGCGCAAATGACCGGTCTTGCCATTGCCACGTTTGAACGTGTCCTTGAGGTTGTCCAGCTGAAAATTTAAATCGTGTTCCGTGTGATTTGAATTATTCAGATATGGGCTGTGTTTAAAACGAAAGGGAAGACGGGGCGCAGGGAAAGAGAGGGAGAGAGAGACTCCTCTCTGGGACTTTTTAACATGGAGCAGTGCTGTGAAATAACAAATAGCAATCTAACACTTGAACGAGTATAACCCTCTGTACATATTTTGCCCTGGCATTGCCTTTTCAAGTGGAGCATTAAATCCGCTGTGGCACATGAAATGCTGATAGTCGCAGACATGCACAGGAGCAGAAAGAGAAATGATTTAGGGAGCAGTCTACATGCGCAGAGACAGAAAAAAAAAAAAATTCCTCAACCAGCCCGGTGTAACTCACGGTAACGTTTTCACGGGTTGATGAGGGTTTTCCCAGACACCGGGGCCTGGATGCATGAGAGCATGAAAATCTGGCAAAAAGTCATGTACATTTTCAAATACTTATGACACTGGAACTGGCAATCTTAAAAATAAAAGATAAATAGAGAGAGAGATAGATAGATATTTAGATAGATAGATAGATAGATAGATAGATAGAAGCATAGATAGATAGATAGGTAGGTAGATAGACAGATTGGCAGGTAGATAGATAAAGAGCGATAGATAGATCGATAGATAGATAGATAGATAGATAGATAGATAGGTAGGCATACAGATCAACAGACAGACAGACAGAGATACACCAAAAAGCTAATAAAATGTCTCAGATATGTTAAGTTGCAGTTATTTTCAGAAAATGGTTGTGTAGTCTACTGCTGCTGATTACCACAGAGCAGCCCAAAGGGTTCTTCAGGTTGCAGCTGCAGTGATGCTAACCATTCTGATATACATGCTAATCGGCCTGTTGTGACAGCCCCCCCCCCCCTGCTTTGGACAGTGGGGGGCGCCCGTTCTGACCTCTGTCCCCTGTCCCCTCTCTCCAGGTGGCGAATCTGGCCTGCTCCATCTCCAACAACGAGGAGGGCGTGAAGCTGGTGCGGATGGCAGCCACGCAGATCGACAGCCTCTGCCCGCAGGTAAGGCCATACCCCCAATGCGCCCCGCCCTCCTCCGCGGTGACGGTGGCCAGGGACAGAGGCCCGGGGTAGCACAGGCCGTAATCAATGAGGCATCGACCCGCCTGCGTTCGATGGTCCTCAGAGTAAGTGAAACAAACGAAGTGCGTTCTCAGGCCATACGGTCGCTCGCTGCTTCCTCTGACGCACGAGATTTCCACCAACGCGGCCAGCGGCCGTCTGAGAACTTAGCACTGGGGAGAAAATCACAGGATGGGTGTTAAAAAAATTACACATGGGAATTATTGTTTAAAGTATGAAAAGCGTTTCTTTGTAATTTCACTGATAGTGCTTGAACTGAGACACAGTGTGATGCCTAATTATCTGGCTGTGCCCAGTCTGTTTCTGTGTATATCATTTGTTTCATTACTTTCAAATACACACACACACACACACACATATATGTGTGTGTATGTATGTACATTTTCTGTTTTGTGCTCCATAATACACGCGGGCACACACACATATGTGCGCTCACACACACATTGTTAGCCATATTTTTCCATGCGGTGCATGTATTTCCTGCATGAATCGGTTCATGTGGGAGAGAGAGCAAGGTGTGAGAGAGTGATGTCAGCGGGGGGGGAGGAGAGATGCCGGGCGGAGGCGGGGTCTCTCGGACCCGTGCTTTGCCGTGTGCCAGAGGAGGAGCCGGTAATTGATGCTTTCTTTCCTGGGTTAGGGGTGAGAGCGCTCTCACCAGGGAGTCTGCCACTGCTAATGGAACAGGGGAGGAGTGTGTGGGGGGTGGTTTTAGCATTCAAGGTGCAAACTTTGCTGCCTCTGCACTACACTCTACCCCCCCCAAACTCCCTACCGAGACTCGCTTTTGATAACCTGACCCCCCGGCAAGTCAAGGCAGCCATTAAAAAAAAAAAAACTTTTGCAAGCAATTGCAAGTTGGTTCCAGTCTCCTTTCAGCAATGTCTCTTCAAAAAAAAAAAAAAAAAAACAGAGCGGGGTTTTCAACTGAGGTACAGAAAAAGGAATATTGTGGAGATGAAACTGGGGATTATGTAACTGGCCTGGCTTGTTTTGTTTATTGTGAATGTCAGACAGACTCCAGACCATTTTTCCATTGTCATCAGTGGTGTTATAGGTCACGAAGGCCGTCCACAACCGAAAAACCTGTTAACATCTCTGCCCTCCGCTGCTTTGTGCTTCCATTTTCGGCTACACTGCTACCCATAATTATGAAATGCAGCCCTCACGGTTTTCACTTCACTGCTGCACCTCAGTTGTTTTTCCTTCTCTTTTAGCCTAGCGCTTATGGCGGTATCTGGAAGATTTTTACTCCGATTGCTTTGCTGTTGCTTCCTTACACACAGATGACTCGAGTTAACAGGCATCCCGGGACGAAACTGAACATTTCCAGGGTGAAGGAGAGAACTCCTCAGTAGTTACAGTCTGAAAACTTTTGTGTCCCTGCCCTTTGTGGGGAGAAAAAAAAACAAAACTTTTACGGCTTATTTCATTTTTATTTGGTGGCAGTTCAGGCAGAGCTCTTGTATGAGAAGCCTCTGCGTATAGAAGGTCGGCGCGGTTTCTCTGGATGGAGGTGAATAATGAGTGTGCATCGGTAAGAAAAAAAAATAGCATAAAAGGCTTCCTGGAAAGTGGAAAGACAAACAATGCACTTTTCTATTCAGCCTATAACAGAGATGCAACTGATGGCTTAGTTTCTGTAGAAAGCTACAGACAATGGCTGGAGCTGTTCTTTTTTAAGCATTGGCAGATGCTTTTACCTGGCAGATGACGTACACCTGGAACCACAGCTAGTTAGACTTCCTGTCCTTAAAATAATTGGGACCTGATTTGGAACCAAAACAATACCCTGTAGATCAACAGTGGACACCACTCTTTTAGATCCCTCGGGGTAAAATAAGATTAATATCAGAAACCGAACTGCAGGGAACTGAGTGTGCTCTGCACAGACGAAATTAAATGCGAAACAGCATGTCGGCGCCCGTGCAGTAACCTGTCGGGGTCGTTGTTTTCTGTGCAGCACGTTAATGGTTGCAGTGCTAAACCCTGGAAGCCGGGCGGGGGTGCAGAACACAGGACACGTCATTTCGGCGCCGCCGCCCTCACCGCGGCGCCAGGCGCAACTCGCGGCGTACGTGTCCTCGGCCGCCAGGTCACTATCTGCGCCCGGCAGCATTTCAGCTTCCCTCCAGTGGTCTCACCCACGCAAATGCTCGCCTGGACAAAGCACGGACGATCTGGCCAGTCTCGGTATTACCTCCCCAAAAAAAAAAGCCCCAAACCCCATTATCGCGCTCCTCCAGGCCGTTCGCGGTAAGCCTCCAGAAAGCTCCCCCCAGCCGCCGACGTGGTAGCATGTGGCTGTACGGTCTAAATATAGAACAACCTTCATGCCTCTGACTGGACCGAATTAAGACAATGATGCGTGTCAGTCTTGTTATCGTCTCGGCGACTGAAAATAATTATGTGCAGTCACAAAAGAGGTTCCCTTTGACGTGAGAGAAGAAGGAAAAAAAAACACAGACACACACACAGACACTTAGAAGTGAAGATAAAGTTTTTGATTTTAATCCTGGGAGATTACAATGGTGCCTCCTCAAAGTTTTGGTATATTTAGTAAAGGCTTAATTTCAGCGTCAAATTTCATGTGTTTTTAAACACATGTTGCTTTGGTCTGGAGCACTATACAAATGTATGTGTTTATTGTGTGATATTCATAATACATGTATCATATGTTATTCTTATTATCAACATCATCATCTTGATCATGATGATGATTATGATCATCAATAACAACAGCTAGAAGGGTAAAGTTTCAACATGCAACTTCAATACATTTTTCTGTATTTGGCTCCTAAAACTCAAAGCTGTTCTGAGGGTATAAGTAATGATAGTCCTAATATTACAAATATAGTCAGTTCCAGGAGACCTGGATGGAGTGAAGTGTTTGAATAGAAAGGAAGGTAAGGTATTTAACCCAGAATTACCTCAGTAAACATCCAGGTGGGTAAATGGATCACATGTAAAAATTGTAACCTGTGTAAGTCACTCTGGATAAGAGCGTCTGCTAAATGCCAATAAGGTAAAATGGCGGTAATGTGTGTGCACCTGGAGCTCAGTAGATGCATTGGGGTAGAGGTGGAGAGGGTAGGAGTATTGCGGTGTTTGTTGTGTAATCAGCATTTCCATAGTTCAGATGCAGTGGCTTTTTTGGGCATCGCTGGGTGCTAATCACCCGCGTAAACCCTCGGGTTCCACCGGTCACAAGGTTTGAGGCGCTCCTCTCCGCCGCCCCCAGGTCATCAACGCCGCCCTGACCCTGGCGGCCCGGCCTCAGAGCAAGGTGGCCCAGGACAACATGGACGTGTTCAAGGACCAATGGGAGAAGCAGGTCCGCATCCTCACCGAGGCCGTGGATGACATCACCTCCGTGGACGACTTCCTGTCCGTCTCAGGTAGGCAGGCACTATGACAGGGGCTGGAGATCCTGTGTTCTGGTTAACACGGATACAGCGTACTGTCTTTTTTCCCTAACACGCACATCTGTATATTTTATTTTTGCTGATACTTAAAGCCGGTAATATACTTAGTACACCGGGCTTCCGTTGCCTGTAGTACACCGGGCTTCCGTTGCCTGTAGTACACCGGGCTTCCGTTGCCTGTAGTACACCGGGCTTCCGTTGCCTGTAGTATACTGGGCTTCTGTTGCCTGTAGTATACTGGGCTTCCATTGCCTAGTCAGATTGTGGTAGGGCTTGAATGGGGTTATGCTCTCACTCACCGGTCTGGGAGTGTTGTTAGCCTGGTCTGACACTGCTGCTCATTTAACTTGAATTGATACACTTATGTTCTGTTGTGCTTGACGTCACTTTGGATAAGAGCGTCTGCTATAATGTGATATAATGTAAACCAGCTACTTCAGGTTTGGGTCAACGCTTGCCGCATTTGCATACAGGGTGGCCGGCTCTGTCTAATCCAAGTGTGCAACAGCAGGTTAATATATAGGACGCTGTACACGGTGCACGCCAATCTTACCTTTCCTGAGTTCTTATTCTTAACGAAACACCTGTGCTGGACGCAGGGATCTCCTGTTGTGTATACCTCCCCTGAAACTCTTTTTGCTGCCGAACGGAGAAAAAACGATTTTCAGTGATAATGGAAGAGGAATGTCATTCTGTCTCCCCTTTCACTCGCTTCAGAGAGACCCCATGCAACGTCTCACGCTGGCTCCTTTTGAGTACACGTAGGCTCCCTGAATTATGTCCTATTTCAGTCGCATCTATGATTGTGTGATTGAATGAAATCAACTTCAATGTTGAGATCTTTCTAACTAGGAAAAAAAAAAGCTATTGAGTGGCACAGACTCCTACTTTTGTGTAATTTTCCTCTTTTGATATGAAAGGCTCTTTTTTTTACAGCTCCTGGTTTATGCCTTCACACAGTGTCCTTTCGAGTTCTGTAATACTCTTTTTTTCCTCCTTTCTTTTCCCTGGTATTTTGGAAGAAACTTTGCTGCGCATTGGCAGAATCTTACAATCATACAGACGCTTTCATTTTTTTTTTGCTCCGGTCTCTGAAGAGTATGATTGGCTTTGTTATGTGAGTCTGTGAGTTTATTTTGTGGTGCATCATGGGAGAACAATGCTTTCCATACAGAACCCACAATGTGTAGGCAGTGCACCCATGAGCTGATCCAGGAACAGTTGCCACTGTCCTAATACTGATTCCCACCATTTTCTGAAAAACATATCTGGAACTGATCCATGCGGATCTTTGTATCTGCAAAGAAGAACAAGTTGCGGCTCATCAGGAGAACAAGCTGTGGCCGACAGCATCCGTAACTCTTTGATTTCAGCTCAAACTCTCAGATTTCCACATGTCCCAACCAAATTTGTTCATTGAAAAATGATGAAAAAGTTGATGCATTATGTATTGTAGCTGTTCATAAAGCACAAAATGTTATTAGCTGTTTTTTGTAGTGCAGTGGTGTTAAAGCAAGTATCTGTACTGGCAGTAACGATTTTATTCTTAAAATAATAACAAAGTACAATAAATATTAATCGACTCATCAAGGCTTGACGTATTACACCATGGACTTCCTCTTAAATGATGGAACTGTTGTGGAGGCTATTATGTATTGTACTTTTATTATGTATGTTTCTTTTGTAGCTTCATCCACATAACCATAACTGATAGTGATGTTCTCATTAACTCCAAATATTGAGCCACTGACAATGTCTTTGCTTTTAAAGAAACCAAGACTAGAAGCTGGATGAGAAGATCTTTGTGCATTTTTGCAAATATTCTCATGGTGATTCTTATGGTTTTGATACACACCCAGTCTTTTAAAGAAATTGGAACAGTGGAATGTTGGACCACTTCCACGTACAGGAAGAGCTGACACAAGGTCAGTGTGTGGTTTGACACTTCAGGGTGTTTGTTGGGATATTTCATCAGAAATTCAGTGAGGCCCTGAAGCCCCAAAGCTCCAAAGCCCCACTGAAACACACATATGTTAGCTTCCCTGACAAAGACTTGTCCAACAAAGCACTTTCCTCGGGTTTATTTTCTCACAGAACATCTTTTGGTCAATTCCTCGTTGCGCCCTCCAGCTGAAAAATTTTGCTCCAGTTGTTCTAAAAGAATACATGCATTCATGAAGTCCATTGTTCTATTGCAGATGTCAATACCTTGGGCTATATTTTTTACTTCTTCTCTTTTTTAAATGGAGAACAATAAAAAGTCCATCCTGTTTTTTTATCCATCCTGTCCATTCATCCAAACAAGGCCCTGCACATTCTGTGCCTCTCCTGTTTTATTTGATCAGATAAAATCTAATTTGAAGTTGCATTTAGGTTATACGATTCACCGTTTTGTGAGTAGCCCTGAATGTTCCAAAGCACCTTGTTCCCTTTAAAACATTTATTAAATGTATTGGGGATAAATGAAACCATGTTCTTTGTTTTGGTGAAGGACATACCCATGTTCAATTTTGAGCAATACAGTGATTTTTTTTTTATTTTAATCCTTCTTCTATTATGGCAGTGTGACTAATATTCAGTCTTTTCTTAATATTTGATTCTTTGTAGAAGGCGCTGCACTGTGCTACTCTTCTGTTTTGCTTTGTTCTTTATTTGCCAAACCAAATTGATCTGTGACATTTCTGTACGATCTCATTAACATTTCAGCAGTGTGATGCACCATCACAATTTACTGCTATCCAAATTACTGCTCTCACGAACTTGCGCCCAGTCACGACGTTGCTCTCGTTGCAAATTCAAGAGTAGAAATGCTGTAGCGTGTATTTTTATTCACTTTCAGAGATGCTGTTGACCAGTGCAGCACCTGTGCCAGAATGCTGCTCTTTTTTGTCTAAAAAGGTCTTTAATATAATCTCTGATCAAAATTAAACACGAAGATGCAACATGAGACTCGTATATCTGTGGACATGTAGTTCTCCTTTCATTTCATAGCAAAGAGCAGAAGAGGAGAACAGATTGCTGCAGCCTATAAGTGCATTATATCAGATGATATTTCCTGCTCCAGAGACATGCACTGTGGAATAAAGTATTAAATGGGCCAGCTGTAAACCCTATCTCCAAATAAAGACGTTGGTCTTTATTTGGGTCTTTGAATTCTGGATGCCAGCCTTTTTAAGAGCAATGGATGTTTTGCAGGGGTCTGGTTTGTGCTCAGTGTTGCACTCTCTGTCTCTCTCTCTCATGTTTTTTGCTCTCTCATGCTCTCTCCCTGTCTTACTCATGCTCTCTCTCTTTCTCCCCCCCAATCTGTTTCTCCCCTTACCTCTCACTCATGATCTTTTTTCCCTATTTTTCCTACTCTCTCCTTGATTAACTTTCTCTCTCTCTCTCTCTCTCTCTCTCTCTCTCTCTCTCTCTCTCTCACGTACTCATGCTCTTTTGCTATCTTTTGTCTGCTCTCTCCCTCTTTCACTAACACTCTATCATTCTTTTTTGCTCTCCTGCTTTCTCCCTTTCTCTCTCACTCTTTCTCTCTCTGTCACATTCTCTCACATTCATGATCTTTTGCTCTCTCTCCCCATTTCATGTGCTCCCTCCCCCTCTCTCTCTTTTTCCCCTGCTCTATCCCCCCCTCCCTCCCGTTCTCTCTATCTCACTCTCTCTCTCTCCCCTGCTCTCTCCCTCTCTCTCCCTCCCCTACTCTATCCCCCTCTCTTCCCCTGCTCTCTCTCTCTCTCTCTCCCTCTCTCTCTCTCTCTCTCTCTCTCTCTCTCCCTCTCTCTCTCCCTCTCTCTCTCTCTCTCTCTCTTTCCCTCTCTCTCTCTCTCTCTCTCTCTCTCTCTCTCTCTCTCCCTCTCTCTCTCTCTCTCTCTCTCTCTCTCTTTCCCTCTCTCTCTCTCTCTCTCTCTCTCTCTCTCTCTCTCTCTCTTTCTCCTCTCTCTCTCTCTCTCTCTCTCTCTCTCTCTCTCTCTCTCTCTCTCCCTCTCTCTCTCTCTCTCTCTCTCTCTCTCTCTCTCTCTCTCTCCCTCTCTCTCTCTCTCTCTCTCTCTCTCTCTCTCTCTCCCTCCTGCAGAGAACCACATCCTCGAGGATGTGAATAAGTGCGTGATCGCCCTGCAGGAGGGTGACGTGGACACGCTGGACCGGACCGCGGGGGCCATCCGTGGGCGGGCCGCCCGGGTGGTGCACATCATCAACGCCGAGATGGAGAACTACGAGCCCGGCGTGTACACCGAGCGCGTGCTGGAGTCCATCAAGCTGCTGTCCGAGACCGGTGAGTTCCGGGCCGCCCGGCCCCGAGACCCCGTGCCCCTGAGGGGGGGAAAGGGGTCACATTGCCACAGTCACGCTTCCTATCCATTCCCTGGCCCCCCCGCTGTGGAACGAGCTCCTTGCAGAAGTCAGGACAGGCCAATCACTGGCCCACTTGAGTTGCAGAAAAAGACCTCCAGGCTGCATGTTGGCTCCCTTATCTAGTTACATCGTTATGATGCCGATTCATGTATACTGCTGTGGAGTGCTGTTGCACTTTGACACTAGCTGTTGAAATTTCGATTATTGTAGCACTTTTTCCGTGTTCAGTACAGCCACGGTTACTGCATCCCTGCGCAACATTTTGACTCGTTCAGATGTGGTATAACGTTTTCTGTACATTCTCCTCTTCATTTGGCCTTATGTGATGTACGTTTGCTAAGTAAGTAACTCTGGTTAAGAGTGTGTGCCGTTCGACTAAGTGTAAATGGTGTCAAGAACAGCCTGTGAACTGCCTCTGAATGATGCATGAAAACTTCTACTACAAGGGCCGCAGCTCAACTATTTTACTGAGTTTCCATAATGCATTTCGCCCACTGTATTTTCTCTTTACAGCCTTAACATTTAAATTGTCTGCTCTTCAATGTATTCATTTAGCAGGCAAGTCACTGCCGGCATGCGTGCCACTTGACTGCATTTAAAAGAGGTGGTCTTAAACTCGGCTACGTCGGAAAGATGATCTTCGCCATCGAGTTGCGCCTCAACCCTGCACCCGTCGGTACACCTGAAGCGGGTCACAGCAAGGGCCCAATCCTCTTCCAGGCCAGAGCTCCCCCGAATTTGAGAGGGACGTCCACTAACCGACTCGGAGGTGTCTCGCCACCCCCACGTACCGCTCAAATGGTCCGGTCCAACTTTCGCTGCGCATTTTTCCAGGCAGGCCCGAAGACGCCGCCACCTGCTCTGTCCTCTGGCACCCGTTTTAATCCGTGTTTATCTTTGATCTGTTTGTCCCCGCACGCTTGCCGTCCTCTGCCAGCGCTCGGTGGCTCCTGCCGGCGCAGCTCTGGGCCAAAACACGCCGTGGCCGCGCGTACAAAAAAACCCCCGCCTATCTCTTTCAGTGCAGCCTTCACTTGCGGATCACACAGCCTGGAAGGGCACACTGAGCAGCGTGAGTCATCTGTACGGGGGGAAAATTATGTTTATGCTTTCCAGCAGGCAGGTTTATATTTGTTTAGCCCAATGCACTTCTGACTAACAGGAGCGCCGCGTGTTATTGGCTTTCTGTACTGTAGTCTTGCATTTGTTTCTCTTTTCTTTGAGTCAGTTGCTTACTGTCCCTCCCGCCCGTTGGCTGAGGGAATATCAGTTGTAAGTCAATGTAGTGAATATGGGAAATGAAATCCCGCTATTGAGGAATACTTGTTATTGTAGATGTGACTGTGTGTCAATATGTAAATGTTTGCTCATGAGTTGGCTTTGTTGTGAGATCTTGAGAAGAAGCCAGTTTAAATCATTTTTTTCTTCACTGTTTGGAGCTTTGTATGCCTTTTGTTTCTGTACCATGTGAGCGGTTTAAGATGGAGGTGATCCATACTCCTAAATATGATGAACATAGCCAAGTAACTAAGAAACAAATCAGCAAACCTCAAGTCATGCTGCCAGCATTTATTTTTTTGGTCACAAATAAAAACTCTGATATCTGAAAGGAAACCCTTTATAGATACACCGCTAATTGAATTAGGATAATTTGTTCTAATAGGGGTGGGGGGAGGAGGGTGAGCGTAAACATTTTACAAAATGGAAGCTGATAAATCTGTGGAGAAACCGGATCTCGGGTGAAAAACAGAGAAGTCAGAAACCGGTGCTGAGCTGATTGACGTGCATTCGGACCGCATGTGAAAAGATGGGTTTGACCTCATCTTGTTCCTGCATCTGCGCGCGCTGCCACAGCGGCTAATTTCCCCCATTAGACCAGATTTAACACGCCAGGCAATCCATTTTTTCATTATTTCCATCCGCTGTGATAATTAAGAGTTGCAATTAACTCCCCCGATGCCTCTTGTTGCCTGCGTGTCACAGAACAGCACCGGAGCACGTAGCACGTCCCGTTAGCGCCAGCTGCAGCTCCTGCAGCGGAGAGCGGGGCGAACGCAAACACAAACACCAACGCGGACCGTCGGGATTCGCCAGCCCTCGCGCCATTTACATGACCTTTGATATCCCATCCACATGCAATAAAAATCACACACAGTGTCGTACAACGTGTCATCACATGCCTTTGCCTGTGGTCAAAAAGCATTCAGCATCAATCTAACAGAAATGTTCTTTCTTGCTTTGCTAAGAGCCATCATGCTGATCTGATGGTACCATAAACCACTCGTATAGATTCAGAAGAATATTTGCCATATGTTTCTCCCGCCATAGACTGAAGCTCTGTGCAGATGTTTCAGTTCTGGGGACACAGAGGTAGGCATCCCAGAGAAAGATGATGAAGTTTGGTACTGGGAAGGCAGGAGTCTGTTATGACGAGTTGCTTATAGCCACCGTGCTCCTTTGTCCTCAGAGGTGCTGAATCAAAAAGACAAGATCTGTGGAGGAGCACCATTACACAGAGCGGGCAGCTTCCTGCGGGAACGAAGATTGCATGACATCTCGCTGCTGTTAAAAACGAATACAGTAAGGCCTCACACCGCTACTTCCCGCTTTGCGACATGCTGCTAACGGCTAGCGCCTGCAATCCGGTCGTTATCACGGAAGCGTGACCTTTGACCTTTCTCATTTTATAAATCTCTCTTCCCTGCACTGAACGCAGTCAGATTTATCGCTCTGGTAATGCAGGCAGTGGAGTACAGGGCTCCGCCAGCCCGAGCTGTAGATTGTTGACAGACAGTCCACCTACGACCGGGGATTGAGGGTTGTCCTTGAGAGCAAAAAATCAATAGCTTAATAGGAAACTGGTGATGGCCTTTTTTTTTACCCCTGCTCCACCGTGTGTTTAAACTAATCTTCTGTAAAAAGACAAATATTTTGCAATCGGCAAGGCACTACTTCAAAGGCGGCTGATTTCCAAAACAAACTGACTCATTGGTTATGTTATTTGGTCATTTACAGACTCGGTTCCCCCGGCCACCGTTGCCACACGGAGCTCCACCGCATGAATCAGAACACAATATGACAGAATGATCACAGCCTCGGCAAAAACACATATCATCAAAAAGCCATAATAATAAAAATCACCAATTTCCCGTCTGACAGTGCCGTTAAAAGCCGTGCCATATGTTTTCTAACATATAGGAATGATTTGGATCGAGTAGGAAAGGCTGTACCAGTTGGGCTTTCGAAAGCATTTTTCATGTTTTCACAACTGTGGATAAGCTGCCAGTGCACATACTAAGAGCAGGGTAATAATGGGGAACACAAGAGTGAAGCCATCCATTTCTGACAACGATGCAGATGAACAGTGAGGAAGAGGAGGGGAAAGAGGGAGAAAAGAAAGGTTGTTACGGGAATGGGGTTCAAGACCTGAGCTTCTCAGGTGAGGAAGAGGAGGGAGGCAGCAGGCCAACGTGTTGACGGAGGAGGGAAAAGGTGTTGAACAGCTGATTGGTTGTGCCGCTGGTATGACCCTGCTAGATAGGATAATCACATGATCAGTGAACCGTGGTCGGAGTCAATGAGCATTTTGTAAGAGGAGGTCAAACTCAAAGGTGATTGTTTGCAGTCAGTTTTGGCAAGCACTTCTCCCTAGTTCAAACACAATCACACAGAACAACACACATCAGCAGTTTTGAGGTTAATTTACGGATCTATGGTATTTTTTTTTTCTTACTGCACTGCCAAACCTGGTATGTGAATGTCTTTTTTAATAGCAGAGTATAAGTTAATTTCCACATGTGCACCATTATGATTTTATTTATAAATTTTTCATTAGCTCTGCATTATGCTTCCTGATGCTTCAACCAAGCGTTGTGCTTTCTTGACCATGTGAGGATTTATAACTTGCTTCTGAAAAACTCCATTCCGATGTGGTCAAGTTTAATTTCCGAAGTCGTTCCCCAACCGGTATAAAGATATTGCCCTGTACCATCAGCAACTTTACTCATTATGAGCTTGGTGAACATTTACATATTTCTATCTAAAAAAAGTACGGCAACTCCCGAAAGCCTATTTTATGCCTCCCCTGTAAGTGGATTAAAATATACTTAAAAAGACGAAAGCGGCCTTTGTAGCACCTTTTTATGTTTGCCACAATGCACCCCTACCTCATAGCGGAAGAAAAAAGTTTTTCCGTAAATTTCAAATTTACCTTACTTAAGCGGTCTTAATTGATTTGGCTTCCTCTGCACTTAAAAGTGAAGTACATTAAGAAATGGCGGAACAACGGGCAGCTTGTAAGAACTCCGGCACGTCTCAGATGGCCGAGTGAAAGCACTGATGTGTGTTAACTCTAGCCCTCCTCATTAGACCGTTTCGAAGTTTCGCTGTACTCCAGGGCCTCAGTTCAATGCTGCTGCCTGCTTTTTTTTTCTTTGTTAATTCCTCTGTTTTTTGTCTGCTTTTCTGAATACTTAGCAGCTGCTCCACAGATATTTTGCAGTTTTTTTCTCTCTCTCTCTCTCCCTTCACAGAATCCTGTCAGTGTTTTAGCACATCTCTCAATCTCTGAAAATCTGGCAGCAAAACACAGATAAATAATAAGTACAAGCTCTGGATTTGAAGAGGTAATGAATATGAAAATGCAATCCTTCAAACCTGACAATTCAGTTAAAGCGCCAGTCACCAGGAGACCAGGGCAGTCTCTGTGGGAAGGCCCACTGTATGGAAGAACAGAGGCCCTGCCTTCTTCCTGGGGTCAGGGATTTTTTTTTTCCCAGTTTGTCCTCAACTGGCCCTGGGCTTTCTGCCTTTTTGATTCTCTTTGAAAACTGCCCAGCACTTTGTGACAATTTCGGTGCTAAAAATGCACAATGAGAATGTCTTTTGATTGATTGATTGGTACTTTTGTGCGAGGTACCTGCCCTGAATTGCCTCGAGGAATATCCAGCTGTGTAAATGGATAATAGATCAAAATACAAGCCATCGAAGTCACCCTGCATAAGGTCGTCTGCTAAGGAAATAAATTTTGATAATGTCCGATTGTCTCCTTTGGAAAATGATGGAGACTGTTCAAGAACCATGCAGACAGTGGCTGTGACTACTGTTCTGGCTTGTTTGGCCTCTAGTGGTGAAATGTGGTGCTTACATTACATTTATATTATTGTCATTTAACAGATGCTCTTATCCAGAGCGGCCTGCATATAGTAGGTTACAATTTTATCCATTTATCCAGCTTAATATTTTTTGAGGCAATTGTAAGTTAAGTGTCTGTACCAAGGGTAAAACAGCAGTGCCCTAGCAGGGAATCAAACCAGCAACCATTTGGTTACAAGCCCTTCCTTACCACTACACTTCACTGCTGTCTGTGGAAGTAGGCACTCAATAAGAGAGCGTTTGAGGGACATGACTATATCTGGGGCTGTCACGTACAGCCAGAAATAAAGGGATGTGATTTGTGTCATGAGAAGAAAATGGTGTTTGATGTTTAATGGATGTTTAATCCTAGATAAGTACTTATAGTGCATAGTATCTTAACTGTAGCCTGATCCAGTTGTTTGTTTGACAAGTACTGTGTTACTGTAGTCATTTTGCTATGAGTACTTTTCATGTTCGACAGTTTGAATCAATTTAATTATGATAGTCATTTTTTTATGGTCAGGAATGTTCCAGAAGAGTACTGCAGCATCAAAAAGGAGTAATGCACAAGAAAAAAACGACAGTTGTACTCCATGTAGCCTGTAGCTGGGATGCAATGAGTCATCGGGCTCAACTTCGAAATTAACTTTTGGAACAACTCCCCGATCTGGTCTGGAATCTGGGCAAATTATCACGGCGCTGGCTGGTCAGAGACCGGCTATCCTGTGGGCTTAGTTACGTGGGCAGACTCTGGATCGCTCTCGCACGTCCACCTACACTAATACTCCTACACGTGGGACTGAGGTGCAGCGAAGCCGTCTGGCTGCTCCGCTAGCGTGCGCGATAAGCACTTCGGCTCCTCCGACACACAGCCGACACACGACACGCGCTCCGCGAACACAAGGAGCCCACAGTTGCCCCCGCGCGACGTTCTCCATCTCCCGGCGCGTGAAGAAACAACAGATTTCTCTTATCTTTTCAAGAATAACGGCCGCGGAGATGCAGCGATTTGCGAGTGTCCTACATATACATTTACCAACGGAGGAAAAAATAAAAACTACCGCGCTGGCTGTTTTGTTTGTTTGGTAAAGAACGTGTAGGGCATTGCAATCTACCCCCCCGCTCAGAACCCATTTCAACGAAGCCCTGTCGTTAGCGCTTCCGTCCGCGATCTGACAGACAAGCGTCGTCCCCTCGCACTCCTCTCTCTCCCTGCCGCACCGACGCAAGGTGAAACGGTTAATTGGCACGGGGAGGGCAGCGCTTTCCATCATCGATATTTCTGGTGACATTTTGTTCTTCTCGCAGTGCGGCGCGGGAGGGTGTAAGCGGTAGAGGGACGACCCCCGCCTCACACGAGCGCGACCGAGGCGGACGCACGTCCGGCCAAGGACGCGCCGTTTCGAGAGCGCTTTTTGCATCCGTTTGTTTACGCCCGAGGGGAAAAACAAACTTTGAAGGATATGTGTAACCCGTCACTTTTTTCTCTTTCTTCCCCTCCCCCACCCCCCTTTTTGTCTTTCTACCTGTATCTAGTCATGCCCCGTTTCGCCGAACAAGTGGAAGTCGCAATAGAGGCGCTGAGCACGAACCCCCCGCAGCCGTTTGAGGAGAATGAATTCATCGACGCTTCCCGTCTGGTGTATGATGGAGTTCGTGACATCAGGAAAGCGGTGCTGATGATAAGGGTACGTTGCCATGTGCTCCCGCAAGCCGAACGACTGCATGTTGGACGTGCGCTTTGCTCTTCCTCGCCTGCAGGTTCGTCCCCGGCCAAACGCAATTTCAACACATTTTCAGTTTGGAAGAGAACCCTCACATGATTCATTATCACAATTTGGAAAATAATCCTTGCATGATTCATTGTTACAATTAGAATTACAATTAGGGGCCAGTACTTGATACTGATATTGAATAATTTAATATCTGAATATACCAAGGCTTTCCAAAATCAGATATTTAAATATTCAGATTACACTTCATTTGTCTCAAGTAAACAAGTCCAGTTCTGTCTTTAATGCAGAAATCTGCCTTTCAATGTTATTTCTTATTTGAGCCGGATTCTTTGGCTGCCCTTCATGAATATTGGTAGGAAAATAAAACAAACAAAAAACCCAATATTTTCCTTTAGTAATTAATGAATTAACACACATATAAATACTGATCCTAGAAATTTATTAGCGACCTCCCCTCCACCCCACCCCACATGCACTCACTCACACACACACACACACACACACCGCCCCCCACCCAATCCCGGATTTGGGAACACAAAGCCCAGTGTGTATATGTCTCTGATGGACTGCTTCTTGAAGCCTTGTGAGTGATCTGAGCCCAGAACACATTCCGCTCGAGTGTCCCATAGACTTCCAGCCCTTCCACCCCTCAGCATGATAATGCCTTTATTCAACATTAATCTGCTGGAAACCTTCCCAGCGTGGCTGCAAAATCAAATTATGGAAATAACCTGATGTTAGTAAATAATGTAAAACAGGGCTTCGCACTGCCTAAGACCGGCCGAGTGCATTATTTTCCCCCGAATGCTCATTTCTGCTTCTAAAAAAAAAGGGCCCTTTTATTTACTGTACTTTTTGTGCCGTGTCTCCTCCGCCATTAGAGATGCATTATCAATAGAAAAGCACCGCATAATGAGTGCTGCTTGGTGCGTGTCCGGAAGTAAGCCATTAAAGAGGCTGGTCTGGGTTCCGCCGGCTTCATCCCGATGCTGTGGTGAGGGCGACGGCTCCCGCTGGTCGCTGGCGGGATTAGAGCATGGCCGTCCCCGCGTTTTGCGTAAATGAAAGCTCTGTGGCGTGCGGCACTCAGAGGGGGCGCTGGGTGCACCCTCTGAAGAGGACATGTGCTCCGAGCACAATGCCATCCTCCGCCACCGCTGAGAAACAACTGGAGGCAGCGCATCTGCTGCCTCTGAACAAGCTGTGCCGTCTCTCTCTTCCTGCCTTCCTTCTCTTTGTTCCTTTCTTTCGTTCCTGTCTTTCTTGCTTTGCTTTTTTGTCCATCTTTCCGTCTGTCTGTCTGTCTGTCTCTGTCTGTCTTTCTTTCTGTCTCTCTATCACTGTATGTCTACCTCTTTCTCTTTCTTTCTTTCTTTCTTTCTTTCTTTCTTTCTTTCTTTCTTTCTTTCTTTCTTTCTTTCTTTCTTTCTATCTGTCTGTCTGTCTGTCTGTCTGTCTGGCTGTATATGTCTTTCTGTATATCTTTCTATCTGTCTCTGTGTGTCTGTCTTTCTGTCTCTGTCTTTCTGTCTGTCTGTCTTGTCGTTCAAACAGTCTTGCATCAAACACAAAAGGGTGAAAATTGTTTTCATTCATCTTAAGTTTTTGGGTTTTGGGTACTATAAAGTTTCCATTATCATAAGGCAGTTTGTTCAGAGAAATGCCTCCTCTTTGGGTAGTGCAAAGCTCACTGCTGGGCATTTGTGCACAACTGATGTTGTCATGCTTGCAACAAACCTTTTTAAAAATAAATAAATAAATAAATAAATAAATAGAAACTCGGAATGCCTAAAAAGAAGACTTAAATGAGGTAAGGTCTTTTTTGTGGGTACTGTGTACAACTATCAGTCTCCATTACTGCAAAAAATGAAACAATGTATGAAAAATTAATACTGAGGCAGAGGGCTCATAAAATAAACTGTATTGAAATTCGGTAGACACTGATGTGTCACTAGTTGGGTCAGCTCTCAGACTCTAAATAAGGCTATATTGATAAAGCTCATATCAAATATTTAGGCTTCTCCACAGTAAAACACTGAGGCGCTGTGTGCTGTGTGAGCTCTGCATCTGATTTCTGAGGCTGTGGAACGCTGCCAGATAATAATGAAACATTGTCCTATATCACTGTCAATCTGCCAGTCCAGAGAGTCCCCGCCTCGCGGGTGCCCGTCTCTCTTTTGCACACCTGCCTGTCCTGTCCTGTCCCGCGGGTCACCTGTCTGTGAGGGGGTGCTGGGAGGAACGCAGCGCCCCTCTGCAAGGTGAACCCGGGTCTACAGGGAGCGCCGGTGCATCTGGGGACGTAAGGGTGTTTGGGGACGCGGGGCGAGCGCCGAGGGGAGCGTTGACAGAGCGGCTCCTCGGACGGAGGTGACAGGCAGTCGGCCGCGCGCTACGGCTCTTGATTAGCGGTGATCTCCGGCTTCCCGGTGTTAATTGGAGCTCCATATTCATGAGGCCGGGCCTGCTCCCAGCCAGCTCGGGTTGAAATGGCGTTTGAAGGCTCAGCGGAGCATGGAGGGATACGCACAAACACACTGCCCCAGGCTACTCCCCGTCTCCCACTTTTCTTTTCTTTATTTTTTCTTTTTTTTCCCCCGTCCTCTCTTCATTTGAAGAGGGCATTATACGTTTCATTACACTGAATGTGTGTGAATTGGGGGACTGAAAGCAGTGATGCAAGTGTCTCGAAATACAATGGGGGAGGTTGCATTATGGGTAAAGATCTTGCTGTTTAGGCAGAGAGAAGCCCCTGATGTTTTTGATTGGGGGAAGACCCTCCCACCTTCTACTCCCACCTCCCGTCTCCCGCAGATCATCAGTCAAGGAATGCACCTGCACTAACAAGTCACATGACTGTGTCCTCAGCCTGCACCTGCGAGGGGGGTCCCTCGTCACATGACAGTGTCCTCAGCCTGCACCTGCGAGGGGGGTCCCTCGTCACATGACTGTGTCCTCAGCCTGCACCTGCGAGGGGGTTCCCTCGTCACATGACAGTGTCCTCAGCCTGCACCTGCGAGGGGGGTCCCTTGTCATGTGACAGGGTCCTCTTCGTGCGTCTGGATCTGGCAGGAGACGCAGTGACCCCTCGCTGTTGTTTGGTCTCTCCTGGCGGTTAGAGGAGATGAGCTATTGGCGTGCCGAGATGCTGAGCTGTTTGCCGTGCAGCTCCCCACTAACGACCCCCCCTGCCCCCCTCTGCAGACGCCCGAGGAGCTGGAGGACGACTCCGACTTCGAGCAGGAGGATTACGACACTCGCAGCCGCACCAGTGTGCAGACCGAGGACGACCAGCTCATCGCCGGACAGAGCGCCAGGGTGAGTGTCCAATCACGGAGGGCCGCGCCTGATATACACTGCATTACATTACATTCATTCGGCGGACACTGTTATCCAGAGCACACAAGAACAGTGCATCCATTCAGGTTGAATGAGCAGCAGTGGCAGACCAGGCTAATAACACTCCCAGACCAGTGTGAACTTAACACTATTCAAGCCCTAAGTTAACTTGTGCAGCCTGACTAGACAAGGGAATCCATGTATAGTACCGTGCATCACAGTCACTAGATCACAGAATCCGAAACACGTAGCTATACTACATGTGAAATAAACAGTAAGTACTAAAAGTAGCAGGTGTTAGGGGGTGGGGACTGAGGTGGAACCGAGATGCAGTCTGAAGAGGTGAGTCTTCAGTCTGCGTCGGAAGAAGGCCAGTGATTCCACTGTCCTGGCCCCCGCGGGGAGTTCATTCCACCACTGAGGGGCCAGGACAGACAGGGACCATGTCTGAGTGGAGCGAGTCCATTGGGATGGGACAGTCAGTCAGTTCCTCCACAAATATCCCTCTCCACCAATCAGATCACCTCTCCCTCTTAAGTCTCCCACCAAATACCCCCGAATGTTTCTGCCCGCTGTATGTTTTGTGGCCATACGTTTCGTTTGATCAGACACACTCTTCCTGAGCGAATCCACATTGAAAAAGCTCAATGGGTAAGCCATGTGACATTAATCACTTTTGCCGATGAAGACATCTGAAAGATTATAATAACATACTTATGCAAAGCTGAGGAAATCCAATGCAGTTTGCAGATAGGTTTAACACAAAAGCTCCTGTGCACGGAGGTGCGGAGCCGTTGACGCGCTCTCTGGGTTCACAAAGAAACCGCTTCTCAGGCGGTGCCAAAACCCCGCGATTGCTATCATCAGGGGGCTTCCAGATTTGCGTACATTATTGATTTTTCAACAGAGAGCGCAGACCCGCTTAAAGAACATTAGGAGCATATCTGTGCTCGACACCCCTCGCCGGAGAGACCTCCGCATGCAGACGAGCCGGTGCATTGTGGGACTGTTCTGGCCCTCTGCCTTGGCTGTAGGGCCAGCAGTCGGCACAATGGGAGAATTATGAATGGAAACGAGCGAGCCGTAAATCTGAACGAGCCGGGCGCCCGGGCGGCGCACGAAGGTTGCACGGAGACGCCGCTTCGCCTAAATGAAGCCGTCTCGAAGGTGACGGCAGCAGGCGAAGGCCGGCGCCGAAAAGCAGCGGGGATGTGCGGGGGAGGCTCAAAGCCCGTCATTGTTCAGCTTTCTCAGATCCAGCTGAGGATTCTGATGTTGTATTTTAGTGGAATATATATATTTTTTTACATTACAAAGCCTCGGTTTTGAGTGGAAACATATTTATTTGTTACTCAAAGGCAAGATGCTGACAATGACCAGCCCAAGAAGAGCTGCATTATTATTATACGATATACCGCTTCTTAATTGTGTCCTTCCCTGTCCAGCGTGGTGGATAGTTAGCTCACTGATTGTCCATTCATGCAGCAGCTAATTAGCTCAGCACAGCAACAGCGAGCTGATGTGAGTCATTCAGACAGCGAGCCCTCCCTGACACACGGATTACTCCCACTTCTGCTTACAAATCATCCGTTCCTGCCTTTTTTTCCTCCGCTGAAATCTGCAAGACCTTTAGTCTTCAATGCGGACGTCTCCCATGAATATCAAAACTATGAATATCAAAACTCTCCTCCACAAGTGGAGAGATCTCTTTCTCTGAGTACGGTGCCTTTGCAAATGAAGGCTTTAACATCAGATGTTGAAGAGAGGGCGTTTTAAGCGAGCAGGTAATTTGCATTGAGGCTGATTTTGCGTAGGGTAACACACATGACTGAAGACAGCAGTGAAGGCTGTCTAGTGGTACGGAGCAGCGTGTACGTAACCGAAAGGTCGCGGGTTCGATTCCCCGCTGGGACACTGCTGTTCTACCCTCGGGCAAGGTACTCAGCCCACAGTTGCCTTAGCTGTGTAAATGTATAAAACTGTAACCTGTATGAGACGCTCTGTATAAGAGCATCTTCAAAATGATAATAAAGTAATGAAGGGCCTGGCCATGAGCCCCTCCTCCCATCTTACATTTTGCCTCCTGCGGCGGTGAACCCAGGGCCTCGCGTTGATAAGCCTCCGACACGAGGTGACGGCGTTTTTTGGGAGTGGAAATAAAAATGCTAAGCTCGGGGGGAGGGGGGGAGCGGCCGCAGGTATGCCGCCGAGATAACCACGCCTCCTGCCGGACGCCGACTCCGCTGCATACTCCACTCTCTCGTGTGCTTCACGCGGGGACCGCGGGCGGGGGGGGGATCTGCATATTTCAGCCATGATCTGACAGGATTATGTAAAGCGCCTCGCCTGGGTGTCCCCCACTCGCCGTGCCCCCCGGCTTCCCGGCCGGCCCTCAGGGTGCTGTATCATTACTGAAGACATGACAGAGAGACGGGGGGGTCAGCCGCTCCGCGTTCCTCATTAATGCGCCCCCCCCGGCGGCGTGTGCCGCGTGGAAATTAAATCCGGGCAGGTCCTGCGAATTGTTTTGCTCCGGCGGCAGCTTTTCTTGTTGTGGGGCCCCTGTCTGTCAGTTCCATTATGTGAAAACACAGAGCTCGTAATGCGCTGAGTTATTAAAAGGAGAATATAATCGATAGAGAGCGCAAACAGGCACGCCCGGCGACTCGAGTGCACACACACGCACTTGCACACACACACACGCACACGCACACGCACACGCACACGCACACGCACACACACTCACACACACACACACACACACATACACACACACACACGCACACACACTCGCGCACACACACACACACACACAGACACACGCACACACACTCGCGCACACACACACACACACACACAGACACACACGCACACACACACACACACGCATACATGTGGGCACACACACATACACACACACACACACACACACACACACACACACACACGCATACATGTGGGCACACACACACACACACACACACACACACACACACACACACAGGCACATGGACACGCTCGCGCACCCTCCCACGCGGTTGGGGCTAAACGAACCTGTCGAATCTCACCATTAACAGAACGATAGGATAACGGCGTGGAGAGGTCAACCGTAAAATTGAACCCTGAGCGTGCGGACAGTTTATTTCAAATGAAAGGAATTAAAGTGGTCTCAGAGCGCTCGCTCTGTGAAGGAACCCGGGGCCGCGGTCTAATCCCCGCAGACGCGGCCGTGTTGGCACGCCGGGACGGATTTGACGCTGCATTAAGCCTCCGAGGGCCGCTCTTGTTTGTTATCAGCGAGTGGGGAAGGGATTTGGGGATAAGTGAATTCCGAAAAGCCGCACCTAGGACCTCTCTTCCCTGACGTCCCAATCAGCTGTCTTTAGCAGCTGGGGGGAGATCTTCCTCCCCCTCCTCCTCTTTACCTTTCATCTTCATGATAACAGTATTACATTTTTTGCATTTAGCAGACGCTCATATCCAGGGCAACTTACATTGGTTACAGCAGTTTTTTTTTTTTTTTTTTGAACAATGTTATCCATTTATACAACTGGATATTTACTGAGGCAATTATGGCTTAAGTACCTTGCCCAGGGGTACAGCAGCAGTGCCCCAGCGGGGAATTGAACTGGCAGCCTTTTGGTTACAAGCCCTGCTCTTTAACCACTATGCTACACTGCCGCCCCAGTGATACATGATTTAGTACCTCTCGTGCTTTTATAGAATGTAATCAGTTTTCAGGAGGTTGTCCCCCTTATCATGTGATACTTGTCCCAGAAAAATGAGAAATCAATAAGTGATTGATGCTGGATGCGTCCTAAGTGAAGTGGCCAGGCAGTGTCGGGATAATGTGAATTGGCGACCCTCACACAGAGGTCAGCGCGTGGTAAGGAGACCCTTGAGAGGCTTTATGAAACCAGGGTTACACACTTAACAGCATTGTTCAAACCGCCTTGGAGACCGTTTGATTTCACATGGCTTAATTCATCTCTCTCACCCTGATCCGGTGACAGTTCAGGAGGTTTAAATGTGGAACCGATTGTGGAAACAGTGGAGGGCTTTTCTCAAAAGAAAAAAAAAAACTCTTCTGGAATTGCCAGTTGTACATTGTTGCTTGTCTTACTACAACGGCGTCTGCAGTTGTGTAGGAGCACTGAAGCGAGACAAATGCAATCCTCTGATGCAGTTACATGTAGCCGTGAATTTGCATGTAGACAATGGCTGTTGCACACGGCACAGTACAATGAAGTGGCTGTTTGGTGGAGGATGGGTGTTACTCCACTGAAGCAGCTCAGCAAGCAACTTGAAGGCACCCAATGCTCAGGGTGCCCGAGAGTGACAAGACAAGGAATCCCTGACCTACCCACCACTATGCCCAGAGGAACTAAGCCAGTTTGTTGCACAACTGTGGGGTTCCCAGTCGTTGTTGGCAGGCATCACACCTAGTATTGAACCCGAGCTTTGGAGCTCAGATTGCACTCATGACAAGCTGCTTGCTGTTGTGTTTGTCATTCAAACACTTTTAACACTTTTAATGGTTAACCTTGAGGACACAAGAATCAAGCTTCCAAATAAGCTCGATATATTTTCACTGTTGAATTTGAAGTAAACGGAGCAATCACTCAACTCAATGCGCGTCAGTACACATCAACGTATAAATGCACCAGTAACACAAAGTAGTGGCATACAGTTATACAGTACATAACACTTTTTGACTGAGATTTTTTGCTGATTGACTTTGTGTCATTTAGCTACACGAGTATAGATTCAATAAAAAACGAAAATAAATCGGCAGCATTTGGTGACACTCTCAATATCTGACAATGCTCTTGTTTAGTGTTGTGGCATAGTCACTCATACTGTGTTGTAAGTGTTGGGCCCGAGGCAGTGTCACAAGTGGGCACGTCTCAGAGGAGCGGAAGGACTGTGGCACCGTTGGGGGGGGGCGCGATCAGGTGGCATGGAACATGGCTGTGTCACGCTGAGTCCTCCAAGCCGTTTTTCCACTCTTCCCAGCATCCCCACTGACACAGGGAGGCTGACTAACACTCACGCTTCACCCTGTCCTCAGACACCCCCCACCCTCTTATTTGCAAAGAGAAATGTCATGTTCATTTGGACCAAGGCTGGTTGGTAGTTGGGGGTGGGGGTTTCCGGGCCAAAAAAAGTCACTCTGAGTGAAATAAATTACTTCCGCATTAGCATTTGTGAATCAGACCAACATTTTCTTTATGTCACAGTATTCTGTAATAGATGGTTAATATGAAATGGGAAATCCTTTTATTAATAGGTGCCCCATCCATTTTGGCCATTGTTTCTGTCCCTAATTTAGATAACCTTGACTCAAACTATTTTGTCTATTATCTCCTTTCCACCCTGCTTCTGTAGTGTTGAACAATGGGGCTATTTATTCGGTGATGGTGGTGGTGGTAAGGGGGGGGTCAAATAATTGTACATTTATCTCACAAACAGTATTCTCTTCCTACGTCGTGACTCTGACCTTGCCAAAAGATTTATTCCGTTTCAGACATGCTTTGAATTGTTATGGCGAAAATTAATCTGTTTCAGCAACAAAATAGAAAAATGGATGTGGTCTTTATGAGTGCGGCTGTGGTGATTAATAGCAAAATCTATAACTTCACTCCAGAGTTTTTTAGGAGGAGTCACAGACCTGGCAGGGTGGGGCTCTCAGAGCGCTCCATGACTTTGGGAAGAAATTACGATGAATAAGTGTAAAAGCAGTAAACCAAGTCATTTCGTTTAATTGCTTGTTTCTTTCATTTACACAGAGCGACTAATGATTTTCTCTCCCACCAATGCCCCCCCCACCCTCCATCATCCACCCCTTGTTCCTGTCCTCAACTCGCTTGCACACCCTACCGTCCACCCACTCAATCTGTCTCCCTCCCCCTTACCCCCCACCTCCACCTCCTCCACCTGTTTCTTTCCCCGTACCCTCCACTTCCACCCACTCCCCCGTCCCTGGAACCCGTCCCCCCCCCGTTCCTGGACCCTGCCCCTCTACCCCTCCCCTCCCCTGGATCCCACCCCCTGCTCCGCCCCCCTGCCCCATCCGCTGCCACTCTGTCCCACCCTCTGTCCCTGGACCCCGCCCCCATGTCCCTGGACCCCGCCCCCTGTCCCTGGACCCCGCCCCCCCTGTCCCTGGACCTCGCCCCTCTCACAGGCCATCATGGCTCAGCTGCCCCAGGAGGAGAAGGCTAAGATCGCCGAGCAGGTGGAGAGCTTCCGGCAGGAGAAGTGCAAGCTGGACGCCGAGGTGGCCAAGTGGGACGACAACGGCAACGACATCATCGTGTTGGCCAAGCAGATGTGCATGATCATGATGGAGATGACCGACTTCACCAGGTAGGGTGATGAGGGGGGGGGCTGGTCCAGGCCTGGCTTTCTGATATCTCCACACAGTATTAATAGAGAACACTGATTTAAGAACCTACTATATTGTGGCTAAAAGCTTAATTGAATGGTATGAACCTTGCCTAATGCCCAGTATGTGGAGCACAGAGGAGGGCATGCCAACCCAGAAGTACTGTGCCCACTCAAATCGTAAATGGCACCATACTAAACCATCAAAACAAGATCTCAATGTGAACAATTAGAGGAAGTTAATCTAGCTGTGTGTCTAAAGATTTTCTCTCACGCTCCTCTCTTAAAGTCCTAAATGTGTCTCCAGCCCTCATGACCATTTCTGTTAAGCAGGTGTGATTAATACACGTTTCACATGAATCATTAATAAATAAATTGATTAAAATCGTAACCTGATGATATACTATCGTTGCTTATTTGAGGACAGTGAGTTTGCCAGGTGTTGCAGTTGGCTTCAGGAAAGGATGACCACACTTTGCATTGAGGGAAAGTAATATGCACTTCCAGGCATGGCTGTATTATTTCAGTTGTGTTACAAAATTGCTTTGATTTTCCAGGCAAGTGGCCTGAAAATAGAATCTTTTTTCGAATATAATATACCAACAGATAAGCCTGTTTAAGTATATAAACCTGTTTTTTTTCTGCAATACATTCAGTGCTCTCTTATGAGCTTTCTATTATGAGTCTATATATGCAAAATCTATATAAAATTCTGTATATGAGAGGCTAAGGGATTATGTGTGTATGTATATTTATATGTACTTAAGACAGCATGGAATAACAAATCCGAACTGTTATGTTGTCAGTTTAAAGCATGAAAGCACAGTATATGATAGCAGTATGTTCTTAGAATTAATGTGTGTGCCTTGGGTATGGTAGAATCCAATTTAAAACTCTCTGTTTGGAACGGATCATGTGACGGGTCCATCAGTGTCTGATGCTCCATTAACGAAACATTTAGCGAGAAACCAGCCTTTGGGTCCTCAGGGCACAGACCCTGACGCCACAGCTGTCTATCAGCGCAGGCCTCACGGTACCGCTGCGAAAGCCGAGCGGCGGTCCGGGGTCACGACCGTGGCGGCCTCGGCGTGGAGGGCAGCGGGGATCTCACTGCTGCTTTTCCGTTTCAGGGGCAAAGGGCCGCTGAAGAACTCATCGGACGTGATCAACGCGGCCAAGAAGATCGCCGAGGCAGGCTCCCGCATGGACAAACTGGCCCGCGCCGTGGCCGACCAGGTGGGCGGAGCTTAGGGGGGAGAGGGGGCGGGGCCTAACTCTGAGCCTGTCCTGCATCCTCAAACTCCCTGTGGGGTCACACAGACACAGGACGGGCGCTGGCGCGGGACGGAGGAAGGGCTGTCTTTAATATAATTACCTCCACCGCCGTGCTGCATTCAGAACGGGATGTGTCCCTTCCCCCGAGTGCTGACAGACCATTTTCAATGCCTGATCAATCAGCGCGGCCCTCTGAAAAATAAAGGCAGGCTAACCAGGCTAAAAAGCGGGGAATCGTTTAATAATGCTGGCGGCGGGCCCGGCTGTGTTTTATCTCCAGTTAGGTCTTTCGCCATTTTATCAACACTTAGCGAGCGCCGCGGAGCTGCGCCCAGGCCGAAGGAGTCGGAGATTAATTACAGAGACTCGTGGAAAAAAGAGCGGGAAAAGCATTCGATGTTAAAATCAGCGCAGCCTGTTTTTTTTTTTTTTTTGAATAATGAGGATGGCGGCGGGCGAGGCGGAGGGAAACGCGTTTGATTCGGGGAAAACAAACCGCGCTCGAGAGCGCCGAGTCGCCCAAGCGTGGCCGCTGTTCTGCGGGACCGGGCGTCGAGCGGAGATGTCACCAGGCGCGGAGGCAAACCGACAGCCGCCGTAATGAATTGAACAGGTGGCTTGCCATTTTCAATTCGGGCCTTAACCAACTCCCAGACTCGTGTTTACTGAATATTCAGACACCCTTCTGCTGTCCTCCTCATTTTCTCAATGATACATATGTGATGTGCTGCCGGAACGGAAAGCCTGGAACATTCTCTCGCAAATCAGCTTCTACTTTTAAACAACAACAGCAACGACAGCAACAAAATGTTTTTTTTTTTTTTTTTTATGGCAGGCAGTGGTAAGGGACCGAATCCCATTTATACAATGAAGGCCCAGATTACATTTTACCACAATGTGCTTTGTCCTTCATTTTGAGAAACAAATTTTTTTTTTCCCAGGGACCACTAAAATATTGTGTCAAAATCAAAGTAGGAATACCTAAATAAATTCATTACTTAAGGACAAGGCATCTTGGATGAAATTGGGATAAATTCCCACTGGACTCAGAGTCTGAAATTCAGGAAGAATACAGCAGATTGAATGGGTTGCAGGCCATGCATGTGAACAGACCAGTATCAAGAAACCACTGCTTTACTAACCAGTCACCTGTGATTCCTCCATTTTTTAGTATTTTCAGTAGATTTTTTTTAAACATAAAGTTTAGAGCAATTTAGAAAGTAAGTCAGAGCTGCTGTTTTTTTATTTATTAAATGCGACACGGATTTTGCATTCACACATGATAATCCATAATCAGTAAGTGGCAGGGCCAGCCATGCATGACAGACAGCCTGAATCCAGGGCGGCCGATGCGGGGGGGGGGCGCCCTTCCTTAAGTGGGAAACCGTGTTGGCGGTGCTGGGGTCCCCTCGTCCCGCGGCCTGGGTCGCGAGGCGGCCTCCCCGCGGGGGGCTCTCCGTAGGAGGGGCTTGGAGGGAGCGCTCACCCCCAGCGGCAGGCCCCTCCAGGCATGTGAGGCAGGAAGCGGCGCCTCTCCCCCTCTCTGGTAAATTGGGCGCCCCGCAGAGCAGGCTGGTGCAGTCATGTGAGGACCCACTCTGTGACTCTCCATCGCGGGGAGACAGGACAGCCTGGATTTATCCCGACCAGTTAGTGATAAACCCCCCTACACACATACACACACACACAGACACGCACACGTGCACACCCACATGCACATACATGCACACACACACAGACACACACACACGTACACACACAAACACAAATACACGCACACACGCACATACACACGCACAAGTACACGCACGCGCACGCACACACACACACACACACACACACACACACACACACACCACACACCCACATGTGTACACCCACATGTGCGTGGCCACACACACACACAAATCAATGTGCATGGAGATGGATTTTATTAAAAGTTATAAAAAGAAATGGCCACAGTCACGGTCAGAGCAGTCTCTCCAAGTCAAACTAATCAGCATTACAGAGTTCTGAAAAATAAATCTACCTAAATTTAGTAAGTCTAAAGCAAAGGGCAAACAGGAATTTAGCAACCAAATAAAAAATGAAATATTAGACCACTTTTTTGTCAGTAGCCTGTCCCCGGTACTCATTAAAAAATACCATCAATATGGGGATGTAATTTGCGATTAGTGGTTGCGTCCAGGTTGTGATTAGTTCCGGGCCTCGCTTTGATACGACTCACTCAATTCATTTCTCTACACGCCCGCTGATTAATTTCTGCTTCCGTCTCATCGGAAATCAAAGTGTTTTATTCCACAAGACGTCCGCTCAAAGTCTGCAAAGGTCTGCCAAGGTAGAGCCCGCTATGAAGTACGAAACTTCAGTGAGGACGGGAAGGGGGCGGTTTTCGGGGCTCGGTTGCGCTCGCTTGCTGGGCAGCGTGAGGGCGGGGGGACCGAGCCGAACACCTGCCTCGGCAGGTAATGAGCCGTGCTGTTTATTTACATGGGGAGGAAATCTGGCAAATGAATGGACTATTAGCCATCGTCACGAAAGGGAGTGAGAATGTCATCGGTGTGCCTGAGTCAGGCCCGCCTGGCGAGCGGTAACAAATCATTGCAGTATGATTTAAAATTATACATGTGCGTTTTTTTTTCTTTCCTTCCAGGTGAAATTAGCTCTGGCTTATGCTAGCAGCTAGTGCTGTAACTAGGCCCCGTGCGATAGTTATGTCCCCTCATTTGCTGAAATAAAACTGCAGTGTATCATACGGGTGCTTTAATTGGGTTTTGGATTAAGAGTGTTGGATGTGAGCTGTGGGATTGACCCCCTGGTTAGGACACTCTACAGTACCCTTGATGAGGCACAAAGATCTATTTTCAGTGGCCATGGGACTACTAAAGGAACATTTCCTAAATGATGTGTCAGCATGCGAAAGGCACTCATCTTGAATAATGGGAGCCGCTAATGCAGTAGCATTTAGCGCGCAGGAAACGGGAAATATCTCACTTCCTTGTTCGGTTCTAAAAGTGTGAATGAGTATTTCTGCCCCATTTGCGACAGTTAGCAACACGCTATGTTTGTGTGGAAAAACACTGACTCCAGTCAACTTCACACCACCTCCACTTAGTTACTCGGCTCTGTCGATGGAAACCAAACCGGCAAAGATTTGTTTTGGAGGGGAAGAGGGACCAAGTGGCTGGGAACAACAGAGAAGCGCAAAACCAATGTACCATCTGAAACAATGACAATACTGCACGGAGGATCACATCAACGCCTCAGAGACCCAGAGACAGTACGGGGCTCCTACAGCACGCATGGCTTACTGTCCTACTTAAGACAGGCCGATAAGAACGATACAAAGATCCTGAAATGTTAATGACGAGACAGAGCGTCGGCTTAAAGGGCCTCCCGGACCGTGAAGAATCGCCGTGTTTGTTTCTCACCAGATTGCTTGTGCTGTCTCTCCTCCCTGTAATGCGTGTTGGAGGAAAGCAAGGTAAATTAATAACGGCCGTGTCAGAGTTCAAGGCTGTGTGGTGCAGCAGAGATGCATTTCCTGCGCCGTGGTGAGGGTCCTTTTTGGTGACTCAGTTGTCACCCCCCCGCAGCATTGTAACGCCACAAAGGGTTTGAGAGTTAACAGCTTGAAGGCTGTTACTTTACAATGGTATTAGCTGTCATAGAGAGCGGTTTTTACTGGGACCCTTTTTTTTTTTTAAACTGTGTCATGACTTGAGAGAGGCCGAATTTCCAAGCTGTCCTCGCAGAAATCCAGGCTTTCCTCATAAAACGTTGTGCTACTTCATGAGATGAAGCTCAGTCCTCTCGTAAACCGGGCCCTGGCTTACTGGGCAAGGTGAGTTACTGAGCTGCTGTATTTCCACAGCCCTTTAATACCTCACTGTCTCTCTGCCTTATGCAGAGAAAACACACAGCAAGGAATTGCCTTTCTTTGGCCTTTACTTGAATGTAAACGAGATACTTCAGCGCTGAAAGAAAAGAAATGACTGCGCTATACATGTCTTTGTTTTTGCCCAGCAAGACCACCCTCTGCTTATCATTTGTTAGTCTTATGTTTGGTCTGCATGCGGTCAAAGCGCAGCGGAGGCTTGTTTTAAGGCCATTTAGCTCAGAAGATGAAATACTGCAATACTGGGTGAAAAAAGGAACTAGGTTTGCTGTTTAATTTGGATGTGGTACTTCAAGTTTGAAAGGCCAAATTTTCTTCACATGGTAGGTTACACAAAAGAAGCATTGTATTCCATAATGCTTATTGGAATAGCCTAATGCTTGTTTGGTTTGTGTGAAGTAGTCGGGGATAAATGATTTAATGCAACTTAGCTTCATTTTGATCAGTCCTTTTACTGGGAGAGTTGTTTTTCTTTCCTGCTAGAGAGTCTTTTTTTTGTACACGTGAGTAGCGTGGCAGTTTTTGTACACTGAAGGTATCAGGTGAACTCTGTGTGGCATTCTGGATTGTATTTATAGCCATGTAAAGGTTGTGCACCTTACTGTGGTGTAACCTATCTTTTCCTTTACAGCCATATATAAATTCCAAGTCAGCAGTAACTGTTATGGTTTCATCGCTATCAGCATGGCAGGAGGTGTGCGGTGGTTGTTTTGTTCGTAGTGTCGAACAGCGGCTCTGTTTGTCTAAGAAGCCCTGTCTTTCGAGCCTGTGATCAATAATGTCACCTCCACCCACGCTCTTTGTTCCCCTGTGTTTCCCCAGTGCCCGGACTCTGCCTGCAAGCAAGACCTGCTGGCGTACCTGCAGAGAATCGCCCTGTACTGCCACCAGCTCAACATCTGCAGCAAGGTGAAAGCCGAGGTGCAGAACCTCGGGGGAGAGCTCATTGTTTCTGGGGTAAGTCTCCAGCCCGGTCTACCTGCTCCCATAATCCTTTGCCAACCATGGGCCCAGCCGCAGGGAAACTGCCTGTTCTTCTCAGTGAGCAGTTTTAGCTGAAAGAAGACTACACTTCCCAGAAGACAACAGGTGGGGGTAAGTGGTGGATCACCTCCAGGCGATCCTTTACTGAATGATTATCCCTGTAAACTCAAGAGTCTTGGAACAGCTGAGGCTGTTTGATCATAGGGATTTGTTTTTAGCAGTGGCAGTATAAGACTACTGAATACGAGGCTTTATACCATTGAGCTGTTTGTGCAATGAACGGTAAATGGTAAGGACCATGAGTTTGAGCTCCAACATGAACAATCATGTCAGGTCTTAAGGACTGACTACGTAACAGAACTTTTCTTAACAGAAAGGAAAAAAAAAAGAAAAAAATAAACACAACCCTTTATGTCAGCTTCAACTAAAACATAACTTATAGGACAGTAAAACCGTGGAGTTGCAGTTCATGTGAGTCATTGGGGGGTTGAGGAGGGGCAGGGTTGTTGGAGGGAAACATTAAAAGTACAAAATCCTGAACATGCTGGTCTCAGGGAAATCAAAATGTCAGCAGCAACAACAACAGCAACAGCAAAAAAGATGTCTGAGAAACAAAGCCTACTTTTAATGCTACCTCACACAATTTGCCCTTTTGGTGTCTGAAAAACAAAATCCCCTAGGACATGAAACAAAACAGAAGCCCAGCCCTGAATCTCCTTCACCACCACCTTTTTCCCCCTTTCCCTTTGACGCTTCTCCACAGCTTTCTACATTTCTCTCTCACCCGATTTCCCCCTCATACCTTCAGTACTAACCCTCATACCGGCAGTACTACCCCCTCATACCTGTATTACTACCTCCTCATAACTGTATTACTAGCCCATCACTCCTGTATTACTAGCCCCTCATACCTGTATTACTACCTCCTCATAACTGTATTACTAGCCCATCACACCTGTATTACTAGCCCCTCATACCTGTATTACTACCCCCTCATACCTGTATTACCGCCCCTCCATACCTGTATTATTATTCCTCATACATGTACTACTACCTTTCATACCTGCATTAGTACACCTCAGCTGTATTACTATCCCTCATATTCTTAGTATTACCCATTATATTCATAGTACTACTCCTCATCATAACACAACCCTATTGAATGGGATGTCACCATATTACCAATGGAATGTGTGTGCACTCAGCAGACTGCTGACCTTAACAGTGTTGCTATTGCTGAGAAGCTATTGTCTTTCCTCTCACTGCCTCTGGAACAGTGATCTTTGGCTGATTTGTGAAGGAGTTAGACATTCTTAAGTTCAAACTGAGTGTGTTTGAGGTCTTTGAGATATTGTTAAAACTACCATCAAAAGATCCGCTCTGTACAATACCCAAGGTCTAAATCGATGCTGGAAAATGTTTTGATAAGATAATTGACAATAAAAAGTTAAGATTCCAGTGTAAGAAAAGGTCAGTGACAACAAAAGTTAACATTCTGCTGTTGAGGCATTTTTTCACAGTGCTTCAAACTGAAATGTTCAATATAAAAAGAAAATCAGAGTCTTCAGAATCTCCTGGATTACATCATCCAGCCATCTTTACCCTGTCAAGCTACATTTGAAAAAGAAAAAAAAAAGAAAAACCCCTGACCTGTTCGTTTTGTGATGCGAGTGGTTCCCCTTCATGTAACTCCACGGCTGCAATACTGTTTCTGCAGATCAAACATCACTTTTTTTTTTTTTTTTCTTTCTTTTATTATTTTTTTTATGCGATAAGAAACATCTGTGTTAGCCGGGCCTTGATAGGAAGTGAACATCAAAGGCTTTTCCACTGTTGAGGAGAGACACAGCTGCTGGACTGCAGTCAACAGCGGTTGCATAAGATAGATTTCCATCTATATGATTTCCATCTAAATGCAATCAGAAACAGTCAAAAGGCTGCATATCCTCTTTGACAGGTCAGGCATCTATAGGGTATTCACTACAGCTGTCAGCTGACTTGATATTTGTGTTTTTTCTTCAGTTGAGTTACATACCAAACGGGCGTAGTGCCTGTTTCATACCAAGAATGTGGAGTAATACCACTAGTAGAAAAATGAAAAAAAAAAAAGAAGATAGAAACTTAGCTGTGGAAAGTTCATCAGCTCATTAAAATTTTGTTCACCTACTACAGGTATCTGCTGTTGAATGAAATTGAATGAAGACACGATCTAATGTAAAAACTGGCCATCTATCTCATAAAAGTTATCCACAGAGCTGTCTAGGTCCTTGACCCATGTCCTCGGACTTGATAGCTGTATGGCCCACCATGCATCTTGTGTTTAACTCCACTGGACTTTTTCGAAAGTGACACACTGTCTTTGATATCCACACAGCAATAGTGGGATTCCAGTGGCATCAATCTGCTTCAGATGAAAGTTATGCTAAACAACTCCTGCCCAATGGTCTTCCGGTTATTGGAGACATGACCATAAGTTATAATAAAAATAATCATCATCATCAAACAAAAAAATCAAGAAAACTTCTCCAAACCAAACAAAAACACACTGCCAATAGCACAATGGCTGAACTCTGGAGAAATCTGTGGAGTTGCTTATGTGAACATGGAGGTACTCTTTTAGTTACCAATACACTATGTGTGTAGATGTGTGTAGATGGAGTAATTATGAACAAGAATTACATATTGAGTTAAAGACCGAGAACATCCTTCAGATATTTATTCAATGACACTATTGTACAGTATCAACGGCTGTTTCTGAAAGTCCTCAGAGCAAAATAAACAAAGTGGGGCAAATCGAATCACACAGTGATGAGAGAAAAGTAGGGGTTGATTGGAAAATCTGCTGAGCATGGCTTTTTCGCAAGCTGGGGAAAAAAAGTACATAATGTATGCTTGTCGTAATTAAGGTAATAATCAGTGGGTCTGTTCGAGGCGGAAAAGTGACTGCAAAGCTAAGCGTTAAGTTGTAAGTGTGAAAATTAGCAACATGCCCCCGAGGGAGAAGTCACCTCCTGCGTCTGTCATTATCGCGTTCCCAAAATCTCAACTGCGCGTTGAGCTCGCGGTTCAGGCCCGGTCGTACAATCTGCCGGGCTTATCTGCCGAGGCCATGTGCGGCCTTCTCTCCTTGCCTTCTGCTCCAACAATTACAACCGAGTCATGAGCAGCTGTAAGAAAGGGAATCGCTCTACCCTTGAAATGGTATTGTGGCGGAGCCAGGAGAGAATGGTGTGAGGCCTTGAAGCCTTGGCCTCTTTTAGCCTCCTGCATTTGAAAAGTATGCCATTGTCAATGCATGTCTATTCGCTGTACTCTTATTCTGGTAATGTGTATGTGTGTGTCTGTGTATGTTTGTGTGTGTGTGCACCTGTGTGTGCCTCTGTGTGTGTCTCTGTGTGCATGTTTGTAAATATTTTCATACCGAGTTTTAAATGTATCCAATATGAGAAGAAGGAATTAGAATCATTCATTTCATTTCAGCTTAGGAGTGATTACGGAATAATTCATGCAGATAAACAAAAGAAAGATATTTTATAAATGACAAACATTAGAGTGGTCAATGCTGGCCTGTGAGAGATCACTACTAGCTGGTTATATTATTTGTGACATTCTTCTGAAGCCAAATTCCTGAGTGAAGCGTGTCAAAGGACTTTTTTTCCACGTGAGCATTAACTAATATGTTGAATCAAATACTCTGAATGCATAGCTGTGTATGTGGTATAAAATGTGCTATGAAAAAGGGTATGCAGTACTGCATTTTCACATGCATTGTGGAATGGATGTGGCAACATCATGTGTGTGACGTGACAGAACGCGTCATTGAGGAAGACTGCCACCTACTGGCAGCTGTACCTGGAACGACCGCAGCACACAAGGTGGCTTCCTAACCTGTGAGTAAGCTGTGCGCCATCACAGACGATTGTGAATTGGCCATTACACATACGGCTTTAACTGCAAGACTCCCCGTCTGAGTAATCGTCTACCCATGAAGAAACATTACTCTCTCCCTGAAGTATAACCCCTCTGAATGATGAAAATGATGATTGGGGCTATTTTTAGAATGAGAAATGTTTGGTTTATTCTGATTGGCTTTGGAGGGGGTGTGATGCAGTTGGTCCCTTCACTATTTTTAAACACGCTCATTAAGCGCAACACCTTACAATAAAAACACAACCATAAAAAATAGCAGTGTACTACCCTTTTGTTTTGCCCATTTGTCGCATGCTTTACATTTGAAAGCAGAACACACATCTGAAAAAGCTGTCTCATTTGTTTTGTACAGCTGTTATGTGCTTACATTTCGGATCACAGGGGCATCTGGGGTTCGCGGTTTCATTTTGCATCTGTGTTCCTCCTGTTAGTGATCGTCCCCCCGGCCGAAAAAAATAATGGTCCTCGGAATGCTCACCTAGTCCCTCCCGGAGACAAAGCCACCTGTGAGGGAGACGCTTCTGCTTCGGCGGCGTTTGAAAGTAATTGCAGTGCAGCGGCTCCTCCGCTGGACTAAATTAGACCGCTCGCGGCTCATTTCACCCCCCCTGCCCGCCGGGTGAAAGGATGAATTTCTTTAAAAATGACAATAATGGCAGGCTGTCGTCCTGCGGCCGTTTTGGGAGGCAGGGTGGGTGGCGCGCTGGGGCCCAGAGGACGAGGATCACGGCGACGTCAGCGCCTTGCACAGTGGCTGCACAGATACTCATTACGCGCAGATATTCAACTCCGGAAGCTTCGCACACCCAACGTTCCATTTCTGCTACTGTTGCTGCAAGTGTTCTGATTGGCTGGCTCCTTGTGAACATTCTTGAAGGGGTGTGGTCTAAGAACGGAACACCCACAGCCAACACAGTGGACAGTAAACCTTCCTACAGGGAGTACAGAAGGAACGCCGGAGTTGGATGTCTCCTGGTAGTAAACAGAGTGTCTTTGGCGCTGTCCTGTCGGTGACATCACCATGCATCCACAGAGGAAAGTCATTACCGCCCTGCGTCTGGGATGAGCCCTGTAGGCCGAGCTCTCTGACAGCCACAGACCGACGTCTGCAGGGAAAAAAGATGATTTTTAAAAAAAATGATTTCTTCTTGGCCTCTTAGCTGTCAGCCAGATTGCTTTCTTCGGCGGTGAGAGATGTTGTGACGCGTCGGCCAATGGAGCCCTGTGATGTAAAATGTATCTGTTGCATTTCATTGCTTTATTAATGATACAAATCCCCAGATATCAGAAGCTTAACATTGCAATTTCTGAGAGCAGCGGAGGCGTTCGACTGTTTAAGCCTGCAGTTAACTTTCAAAGATATATGGCATCACTTTTATAGATACTTGTCAAGCAGGAAATATATATCTATTCTTCAATATATTGTATGACAATCTGAATATGTGTATTGACTGACAGATACATATTTATGCATCTCTTAGGGTCTTGAATGAGACATTATCAATGTAATTAGCGGAAATTCTATTAACATTTTGAACTATTACTGCCATGCATATTTTATAAATAAGAAAAATTGATATGATTTAGCTCAGGAATTACTCAAATCTTTGCATTTAGGGAAGTTGATTATTGGCTTATTTGAGGACAAGTGCTTTGTGGTCAATAACGCAGCGGCATTCGTGTGTTGCAAAGATGTGTATATGTCAAGTTTCATTTAGTATATTCAAAACATTATGAATACCTTCACATGCAAATATTACCTGTTTGGCATCCCACGATCAACTTCATATTTTCTCATATCTATGATGAAATAGGAACACAAACATGATGTGACAAAAAACATGAAATTGCCATACTTCAATTGCAATAGCAGTAATAGTACCATGTAACCCACACACTTGTTTTCCATCTTCCCAAGCACGCTCATGTCATACCCCTCCTCATCTCACCTCACTGGCTTCTTGTAACAGCTTGCATCAAGTTTAAAAGCCTGGTGCCAGCCTACAGGGCAGTGAATGGAACAGCTCCACCATACCTCCAATCGATCTTCAAACCATAACCCCCAGAGCCAGATCTCTTTGTTCGGCGACTGTCAGGCGACTGACTGACTGCTCCCTCCCTGCATGGTCACACACCCCAGTCATGATGCCTGTCTGTACTGGCCCCCCTTAGTGGAGCAATCGTCCCACTGTGGTCAGGACATCTGAATTTATGCAGACTGAAGACTCATCTGTTCAGACTGCATCTTACATTACATTAGTGTCATTTAACAGACACTGAGCAACTTACATATGTTAAGGCGGGGCTCATAACCAAAAGGTTGCCAGTTCGATTCCCTGCTGGGGCACTGCTGTTGCGCCCTTGAACCAGGTACTTTAACCCACAATCATCTCAATAAAAATCCAGCTGTATGAATGGATAACATGAAAAGATTATAGGCTATGTAAGTTGCTCTGTATAAGAGCGTCTGCTAAATGACAATAATGCAATGTAATCCCACTCCACACCTCTGCCTCATTTGGTTTTGAAGAAAACCCCTCTGCCGAAGATCCAAACAGAAAGGCAGCCTTTTCTCCCCTCTTGTTTTCCAGTCAGTTCTCAAGATGCCATTTGAAAGCCGTGCCTCTTGTGTTACCCAGAATCCCCCTGGGCTCTCGGGCCTCTGGTGATGACCAAGGGGCCTTTCAGTCAGCCTGACTTAGCGTGAGCGGAGCTGGAGCTGGCTAGCGCGGGAAGGGGCCAAGCAAGCCAGGGCGAGGGGCCGTAATTCACACAGCCGGCCTGTGTAATTAACCAGGGCACCGGGGCGTTGGAGTTGGCCAGCGGCGCGGGGTTCTTGGGTTTGTCTTGGCTTGGGTGTCCCTCTTTAACACGGTGCTGGTGCAGCCGCAAGCTGGCCAGAGCAACCCCGGCCTCTGGCCGTCCCCTCTCCTTTTATATGTAAAAAAAACCACAGACATACGTCACCTCCAGGGAGCCTATTAGACGTGTCAGCCTTTGAGTCCCGCTTGAAAGGCCCCTCAGGGGGTCGTACCCAGTGTTTTGGCTTCTGGGGTAAAGGGCCTTGTTTTCTCAAGCCCTCCCCCCCCCCCATGTCTTTTAGACCCCAGTGTAAGGTCCTGTCTCAATACTCAGGGAGCGGGGGTCTATTCATCCAGACTGCGGGGCGAATGGAGGAAGCGAGAGGGAAAAGGTCAGTGCCCGCGTGCGGCGGAAGGGGTCTCCCCGGGGCCCTGCATCCGTCGCCACGGCGCCCAGCCCTCCTCACCCCACCATCCCTTCCCCTGCAGTCACACGCACCGCGGAAATTATGACTTTCTGCTTTCACCTTTTGCGGATTCAGTACCGCTGTTGCTTTGATTCGTGTTTTTCCCCCTTTGACTATCCGTTTGCCAGCACAAAAACACACGATCAGGGTGCAAATTTATAACAACTCATTGGGATTTAACCACATTTCTCCCGTGGCTCCCCTTGAGTCTCAAGTATCAAAGTATCAAAGACGTGGCCGCATCTGTATTTAAAGTCCGTCCAGCTCCCAGCCGAGGGAACCTGCCCGGCTATTACTAAAAGACGATATTCTCTAATCTGGAAATTTCTGAGATCAAAGAACATGCCAGCAGTCCTCAGACGTGTAGTCATCCAGGCCTGTTTTGAGGCCAGCAAGGGCATTCAGCAGTGTGTGTGACCTCATCTATGGTGTCGAGGGCTTTCATCACTGCAGACGACCTCAGCTGTAACGAGTCACACTCAGCCAGAACTGCGAGCAAGGGAAGGGAACCGCAGTCATGGAGTAATGAGCAAAAAAAGGAGCCCATACAGCACAATAAGACCATGCTGAAGGGACTTTGGAAAGTATCTTCACCTCTCCAAAAACAAAACAATGCCAAAAATGTCATTATGTTAAAGTGCAAAAAAAAAAAAGAAGGGGAAAACGTCAATTTCCATTTTACTCGGAACAAAACCCATGCAGTTTTTATCGCTCGTTATTAATGGATAAGGCCAAAAAGGGGGTTTCAAATCACGACAAGAAAAATCTTCATCTTGGCTGAAATGGATATTTACTAGCTAATTAAGTAATTTAACATCTAAGGAACACTGCTGACCGGCACCCCCGAGTGTATAAAGACACTGTGAAATAGGTTTCCATTCTTCTCTTCTGCACACTGACCACAGTCTAATTTGTTACTAAAGATATAATTTGCATATAAATGCTAATAAGACAATTTTTTCAGTTCAGAGCTAAACTAAGGTAACGGCTGTAGATAGTGATATACTTTAGCCTTATCTTGCTTGTAGCATGTCAGATAAGTTGTCTACTATCTTTTGTTTGCAGTGAACCCTTGTTCTGTATATGAACACCTCACATATACATTACCTCAGAAATAATTATCCCCAGTTTGGTGGCCAAATACTTAAATGGCAATAATGAGAGCAGTGGTTAGCACAGACCTCATCAGGAGACCTTTGAATTATTTAATATCTTCATAAGTATATGTCTTTATAAAACACTGGGCATTTTTTTGTAATTTACACTTGAAGGATTAGTCACGCTGATTGACAGACATTTTGGTTCAGTAAAACACAGCTTAATCTGCTCATTAACTACTGGGCTAATTAGAATGAAGTCTGGTGTTTCATTTTGTTTGTATTGGCTTCAGCTAATTTTTTTGATTTGGAGCTGCCCGCAGCAAACTTGAGTACAGTGTTGAAAACAGTATCTCATACTGCTTATATGCTAGACCCGTTCCATGCTTTACCTCTGTGGTAGCTGATGGTGGTGATGATGACGGTGATTATTATGTACATTCATGGTTTTATTTATACTGGCATATGCAAAAAGCCAACATTTACTAGGGCTGCAACTAACGACTATTTTCATAGTCGAATAATCTATCAATTATTGAAACGAATAATCGACTATTCGGATTATGAATCACACAATTACTCAATGGCTCTTATCTATCAGCTTTTAAATTTAGCTTGAAGGGAGCCGGATCCTACAGCTTTGTGTATTTGTGCTTTGAAAGGTAGAGAGCTGGAGGGTAAAAAAAAATTCTCTCTCTCGAACCAGTAACCTCCTGGTTACAACTCCTGCACCTTATCCACTATGCTACACTAAATGGATTCAGAGCAGGCAGTGAAATTTGGGCGCAACGATAAAAAGAACGGAAATATTTCGCGATTTAGAAAGTATCACATTCTCCGGTGTTCTCTAAACTTGTGTACTCGGCAGCAACACTATCTCCAGCTATAAACATCGCCATGACAACGATGCAGTGTTTAAGCAGAGAATTTCTAAATAGCAGACGGGCTCTCATTTAACATTGTAAAGTTAGGGCACATTTGGAATGTGAACATTATCGTTGTGAAAAATAGGTTATTATTTGAACACTTTCGCGCGTCCGGTCACACCGGTATGATTAGCTGTTTAGCGGGTATGCTAAAACCTGTGCGATTGTAAAACTAGATTGGAAAAATTCTAGCTAATTTTAGCTTTGAGGAAACAGTGATTTAACATTAAAAAGTATAGGAAATGCTAACTGAAAACTATGAGAAGCTTAATAACGCTAATGAAAATATAACAACTATGTAACATAACAGGCGTGCTACAAAAAATAAGTTACGTGCGAAAGGGTTAAAAGTGAAATGCTGCCACACTTTTGAGGTCTTTGGTTGTGAAGGTGTTGCCATCTGTATTGTTCACTCCAATAAAGCAACGTAGCTTAGGCTATATGTCTGAGCATTCCGAGTCAGCACGAAAAACACGCGATGACGCCACCAACTAATCGACAATTCAATTCGTTGGCAACTAATTTGATCAGTCGACAACGTCGATTATTCGTTGCACCCCTAACATTTACCATCTACATGTTTGCCACATAGCGAAGTACTTTCCTTATTGTGCATGTTTTTTCCCCCCCGCATTTGTGGAGAACTTCTGCATGTGTCACTAGTCAGTTGCACCAGTTGCCCTACAGTAGAGGAAAGCAAGAAAAAGTTTGCTTAGTACCCAGTTCCACACACATTTAGACCTGGATCTCTCAGCCTCAGACTTACTTACTAACTCACATCAATAACTCTGTAGCAGATATTAAAGCCATGTCACATATTCCTTGTGGATTAGCGTTAGTGCAATCCAGTTGCACATCTGAGATACAGAGCTGGTTTTAATTCCTTCAGAATACAAAGGTGCTGAACTTTACATTTATTCTCCATGGGAAAAAAAGACCGAACCCCACGCCTTATGAGCTTAACAGGAAACCTGTCTCCTTCTTACATCACTCTTCTCCACTGCAGGAGGAAACAGCGGGGTTGAGTATCATCTGTATTTCAGCACTGTGGACTAGGGACAAATTTCAAGTTGACCGGTCGGGCTTTTTTTTCTTCCCACAGTGACTTTGTCTGCACTTCCTCTGGTGCTTTTTGCTCATAATTTGTTAAGATTAATTAGTCCGTGGATCTTGGGCTTCGGCTGTCCTTTTGTTCCCTCTTACGTAAGCGTCCTGGAAAGTTGATCGCTACTTTGGTAATTGTGTGATACAGTGTAGGGGCCTTGACTTGGGTCCCTTTGTTCCTCACACAGTGTAATGAAGTCATGCATCTGGTCTCTGCTTGATCGTTTCGGAGATTCTGCGGCTAGCCTTTTCAACCCCCCCCATCCTCCTCAAACACAAGTGTCCTCCACTGAGTCTCCAATTCACACCGGGAGAAGGCAGCACTCACCGGGATAACATGCCCCTCGATGGGCCCTACTGCCAGACAAAAGACTGTTATCCAGAAGAATAACAGCAGCTTGAGCGCGGTTTAACTTGAGAGGAGACGGCAGTTTCCCCTCTTTGCCTTCGTCCTTCCTCTCAACCCTCACGACACATCAGCTCCGTGGCCGGACCAAAGGACGGCCGGCACAGGGGGAGAGCGCTGAAGCCGGTCACACATTTCAAAGGCCTGTATCCCTCACCCCTGTTAGCATCAGGAAGAGGGGGACGCCTCGGCAGGGGAGATGCTCCCTTCCAGTTCTTTCTTTCTTCCTCCTCCTAAATTGAGCTGTTAGATCGGTGCTCACAGATGCAGCCGGCAGGACAAGCGTGTTGCTTGACACGCTTTCTTCAGACCGCAGACACACAGGCAATCTGCAATGCCCCCCAGCACAGGGGCCTGCTGTATCTACAGAGCATGCCTCGAGACGACGGTAAACACGCTTTCTCCAGCTCCACAACCCAAGGCCTCTCCTACTCACGCGAGCATGAAAGGCGGCTCGCTCATTCTGAGAGTTTTGGCAAAATAACATGATTAATGGGTTGTTATGGTGAATGCTTTATTTCATTACAGTGTAACATTTCTGTAAACTGTTTATTGCAATAAGGCCGAGTGGGATCGAGGGGAAAATATGTATTTCACACTTGAATTTCATTATCATTCTTTAAGCCCTGTTTTTAGGCATTCTGATATATACACAAGATAAATGTTTTTCCTCCCCTCCAAACTGAATAAGAAATCCCCCCCCTGCTGCATCTATCATGTCGACAGATTTCTACTTTGTTGCAGATTACAAGAGGTTATAAATGACTTTTTCTGCTTGTATTACCTGTAAATATGACATTTGGAAGTGTACAAAACAGAAAAGGAGAATGCTCCCAGTGCTTTTTTTTTTTTTTTTAAAATGTCATCCGGTCTCTGAAAGGACGCCAGAGGGGCCTGACTGTTGAAAATAAGACTACATTTACAGATGGGAATGCATTAAAGTGCAGGAGGATGTTAGCGATGTCTTCCTGGATCTCTCTTGCGCAGAACATCGGCAATGGAGACGCACGTTATGCCGGGCGACAAACACATTACAGCCGGGGCGGAGAGAGAGAAAGAGACAGACAGAGAGACGGAGAGAGACAGAGAGAAAGAGGGAGACAGAGAGGGAGACAGACAGGAGAGGGAGAGAAAGAGACACAGAGGGAGAGAGAGAGGGACAGACAAGGAGAGAGAGACAGGGAGGGAGGGAGAGAGACAGACAGAGGGAGAGAGAGGGAGAGAGAGACAGACAAAGACAGAGAGGGAGAGAGACAGAGAGAGAGGGAGGGAGAGAGAAGAGAAGACAGACAGAGACAGACAGAGAAAGACAGAGGAGAGACAGACAGAGACGGAGGGAGGGAGAGAGAAAGAGAGGGAGGGAGAGACAGAGAGAGGTAGAGAGAGAGGGAGAGAGAGAGAGAGACAGAGAGGGAGAGACAGACAGACGGAGAGAGAAAGAGAGGGAGGGAGGGAGAGAGAGAAAGAGACAGAGAAAGAGGGAGACAGAGAGAGGGAGAGAGAGAGACAGACAAACAGAGAGGAGACAGAGAGAGAGAGACGGAAGGAGAGGGAGGGAAAGAGAGACAGAGAGACAGACAGAGGGAGAGAGAGACAAACAGAGAGAGAGAGAGAGAGGGAGGGAGGGAGAGAGGGAGGGAGAGAAAGAGAGAGAGACACACAGAGAGGGAGACGGAGGAGAGAGAGAGAAAAGAGGGAGACAGAGAGGGAGACGGAAGGAGAGGGAGGGAAAGAGAGACAGAGGGAGAGAGACAGACAGAGAGAGGGAGAGGGAGAGAGAGAGAGAGAGACAGACAAACAGAGAGAGAGACAGGGAGAGGGAGAGAGACAGGGAGGGAGAGAGAGACAGAGGGAGAGAGAGACAGACAGGGAGGGAGGGAGACAGACAGAGAGAGAGAGAGAGAGGGAGAGGGAG
>CM032894.1:4548637-4558637 GCA_019176425.1 Megalops atlanticus
GACAGGGAGAGAGACAGACAGAGGGAGAGAGAGACAGAGAAACAGAGAGAGAGAAAGAGAGAGGGGGAGAGAGAAAGAGGGAAACAGACAGACGGAGGGAGAGAGAGAGAAACGGAGGGAGAGAGAGACAGACAGGGAGGGAGGGAGAGAGAGAGTGTTAGAGAGAGAGTGACATGCTTCACATCAGCTCCTGAACTTCAGTCTTTTGTTGTTTTTTAAAATGAGACAAACTCTTCTTACATTTTTCTAAACTCTAATAAAATACCAATCTCATGGTAAACATTATGAATTAGGCCTTTTTGGGAAAAGAACAAACACAGATTTAAGTAATACTCTACACCAATCTAAGAGCTAATTGCTAACTGGAGCTACAACTGCTACTTGACTAAACTCAAATTCTTTAAAAAAAAAGAAGATCACAAAGAACAAGCCAATAATTGAGGACAAGGAGAGGTGGACAAGGAAAAGGGAAACTCTGGAGTGAGTAAGAAATTTTGTGAACAAATTATCAGACCAATAATTATAAAAATACTTCACCAAAGTTAGCAAATTAGCCAAGTTAGCCAAGATTTGTGCTGTAAAAAGCAGTGTTCTAAAAGTGGCAGTTAGTGTGAGGGGAAAGTGACAGTTGAAAAGTAACCATCTAAAATGGATACATTGGTGTTCAAGCTGGGCAGCAGCAGCCCCTCCCCCTCTGCACTGAGCTGCAGTACCCACCAGAGCTCAGGAGTGACACTGCCAGGAAACACTACAAGCAGGAGTTTATGAGGGACAGACCAGAGACTCTCATTGCTGACAGGTACCACCATGGAGATGTCAGCAACCTCATTTTTCATACAGATGAACCTACTGCTTGGCACACAGCTATATGTAAACACTACCATTCCACCAAAAAAAGTGGCATTTGCAATGGCTGGAAGGTACAAATTCGCGAAGCTGATGACCCCGACTGTATCATGACAACAGTCAATTTATACAAAAACGGGACAATCATGATACAGGGCAACCTAGGGGACTTCCAGAAAGATTTCTTGACCATAAAAGAACTGGCAAAGAAAGAAAAGTCCACTCCTCAAGCAAGTGAGCCCTCAAATCACACAGGCGCCGCTCACACCTTCAGCACTCCGGCAGAGGAGGTCCCACCCTCTGAGGAAAGTGAGCCCCCCATCTCTGATTCTGTACTCGCCCTCCAGCTTCAGAGCACAGTGACAGAAATGAAGGAAAATTTCACTCAGCTAGAGATAGAACTGGTGCAGCTGAGGGAACTGGTGCTCACACAGCTGTGTGCTAAAGACAACACCCAGGGCTTACAAGAACAAATAAGAAAAATTAAGAAAGACCATGAAAGCTCCCGGACAGCACTGTTAAAGGAGCTTCACAGAGACAGGGAGATATATAAAGGAGAACTGGCTGCACTGACAGAGGAGGTGAGACAGCTACAGCAGGACAGGGAGACATACCAGAGGGAGTTAGCCACGCTGACGGGAAAACTGCAGGACAGAGAGAGGACAGTGCAGGACCTGAGGGAGCAGCTACACTCACTCTGCAGCCACAGCCATCACCCCACAGTGAGTCCCGTCCAGAACCTCCAGGGCCCCCCTGTACCCCCAGAACCTGTAACCCCATCCACACCCACAGACACACCCCCCATCTTACCCACGCAGTCAGAGACACAAAATGCCTCTACTGCACCAAACCCTGAGGAGGCTGAAATCGTGCTCCTCATTGATTCAAATGGCAAATTTATTGATGAGAGGCAGCTTTTCCCAGACACAGAGCAAAGAAGATATGGTGTCCAAACACTAAAAAGCCCTAGAGCTACTGACTGAATCCAGGCTTGGCTCTCCCAGCCACATCCTGATTCACACAGGCACAAACGACCTGAGAGCACAACAGGAGAGGGTGGCTACTTCACTCAGGGGGGTGATAGAGAAAGCCACACACACCTTCCCCAACTCTAAAATTGTCATTTCGACCCTCCTGCCCAGAAAAGATTTCCACCCAACAACAATACATAAGGTGAATGCGGTCATCTCGAGAGAGTGTGCCCTGCGGGCTAACGTTCATCTGGCCCACCATCCCACCCTTGGTCCTGACAGCCTGTTTGACCATGTACACCTGTACAAAGAAGTGGTGCCTGTGTTTGCTAAGGCACTGAAGAACGCTGCCCTGGGAAAAGATCCAGCCACCCCCCGCAGCGACAGACGACCCCCCAGTGCACAGAGACCAGCACCACGTACCTCAGGACCGGCCCGCAGACAATCAGCCAGGATGCCCCGACCGAGACCCGACCACTGTCCACCGCAGTACCCGCCCCAGCACCCATCAATGGAGCCACCCCAGCACCCACCGCAGTACCTGCCCCAGCACCCATCAATGGAGCCACCCCAGCGCCCACCGCAGTACCCACTCAGACGCGCACCGATGGAGCCACACCAGCACGGTCAGCCCAGGATCCCTCAGCCACGGCCCGGACACCTCGCCCCAGGACACTGCCCACTCAGACCAGGCCCACCCCTCCACCCTGCAGCCCAGTGCCGGCCCAGCAGCAGCTCCAGCAGCCAGGCGGACTGAGCTATGCCAAGGCCGTCTGCAGACCAGCAGCCCCTGCCCCCGTGAGCTGGCAGACATTCAGCACATGCTGAGCCTTATATGCTCCGCCTCATGGGATAGGTAATGTGGTAAGGAGCCAGAGAACTTTCAAAATCTCTGGGTTACCAAAAGCTCTATATGTCAAAATGTTAATAGAATAAGTTGTTTGTGCTCGGATAAAATTATTTTGTAGGATTAACTGCCTTTTGACTCCGTTCAGGCTGCAGGAAAATATTGATGTTATTTGTAATAATAATAGGCCTAATTATTGTTATTATTCCATGTTATCACTTTACTGAACAGAATTTTCATGACCAGAATTTGTCTCATCTTAAAAAAGGACAAATGTCAAAATCTGCAAAACAAAAATGAAATCACTTAGTATTTCTATGTGGAACATCCAGGGCCTAAACTCTTCAACATTTGGCCTGAAGAGCAGAAACCCTGACTTTGTTAAACAAATCAAAGACATAGACATACTGATCTTACAGGAAACATGGTGTAAAACAGGCAGAGTCACTGGTTGTCCCTCAGGCTACAAGGAGCTTGTGGTACCCTCGGTCAAATTAAACAAAGTCACGCAAGGCAGGGACTCAGGGGTATACTAATTTGGTTTAAATCAGATCTAATACAATCAATAGAAACTGTCAAAAAGGGGGAATTCCACATCTGGTTAAAAATCAAGGAAGGAACCATCTCCACAAAAAGTATTGTTTTTCTATGTGCCATTTACATCCCACCCTCAGAATCTCCTTATTTTAATGAATATATGTTCACTAATTTAGAACAGGAGATCTGCCATTTCCAGGCCCAGGGAAATGTGCTGATCTGTGGAGATCTGAACGCCAGGACCGGAGAGGAACCGGACTTCGTCAGCACAGATGGAGATGACCACATCATCAGCCAGAACCACCTTGATTTCCCACTTTTCCCACAGGAATAACCATGACAAATATACCAACAAAAATGGAAAACACCTCTTGCAGCTCTGTCGAGGACTGGGTCTGTACATCGTCAATGGTAGGTTAAGAGGGGACTCTTATGGGAGATACACATACAGCTCACCTCTTGGCAACAGTACTGTTGATTATGCGATCACCGATATAGATCCATTCTCTTTCAGAGCCTTCACAGTCAGGCCTCTAACCCCTCTATCGGATCACAGTCAAATTACTGTGTATCTGAAAAGGACAGAAACTAACAACACCTACACACAGCCCAGTAAGCTGTACAACATTCAGAAATCTTACAGATGGGCCCAAAATAGCACAGAAGAGTACCAGAAAGCAATTCAAAATCAAGAAATACAATCACTCTTAGATAACTTTCTGGTCACCACTTACCCTCACAATAAACAAGGAACAGACCTGGCAGTTCTACACATAAATTACATTTTTGAAAAACTGGCCTTAAAATCCAATCTGAAATCATCCAAAATTAAACCAAAAAATGTGAAACAAGAAAAATGGTTTGATACTGACTGTAAAACCATTAGGAAAAAACTCAGAACACTATCCAATCAAAAACACAAACAACCAGATAACCAGGATCTGCGCCTCAGTTATTGTGAAACTCTAAAACAATACAAGCAAACACTCAGAACCAAAAAAGAACAACATATAAATAACCAACTGGCTGTAATTGAGGAGTCCCTAAATTCCAACAGTTTCTGGGCTAACTGGAATTCCCTCAATAAACCCAATCAAGAGGAACTAGCTATTCAAAATGGGGTTATATGGGAGAACCATTTTGAGAAACTCTATAGAAAAATTATGAAAAATACAGAACAAAAGGGTATATATGAAAAATTGAAAAATCTTGAATTTGCAATTAAAGACAACCAGAATCCTCTAGACTTGCCCATTACAGAAAAAGAATTAGTAGAAAAGCTACAGGCCCTGCAGCCTAAAAAAGCCTGTGGACCAGACGGCATTCTAAATGAAATGCTGAAATACACAGATGACAAACTCAAGAGTGCCATCCTAAAACTGTTCAATTTGGTTCTGAGTGTAGGCTATTTCCTGACATCTGGAATCAAGGACTCATTACCCCTATTTTTAAAAGTGGAGATAAATTTGACCCAAACAACTACCGAGGCATTTGTGTGAGCAGTAATCTGGGGAAGATTCTATGCAGTATTATAAACACAAGACTCCTGCACTTCCTTAATGAACACAATGTCTTGAGTAAGAGTCAGATTGGCTTTTTTACCAAATCACCGAACAGGTGACCATATTTACACCCTACACACCCTAATAGATAAACACGTCAACAAAACAAGAGCAAAATATTTGCTTGCTTTATCGATTTCAAAAAGCTTTTGATTCAATCTGGCACGATGGTCTAATGTATAAGCTTTTAGAAAGTGGTGTAGGGGTAAAACCTATGATGTAATCAAATCAATGTACACAGAAAATAAGTGTGCAATTAAAATTGGAAACAAACAAACAAAATTCTTCACTCAGGGCGTGGGGTGAGACAGGGATGTAGCTTGAGCCCAACGCTGTTCAACATTTACATTAACGAATTGGCCACAATGTTGGAAAAATCACCAGTCCCTGGACTCACTCTACTTGATAAGGAGATCAAATTTTTGCTCTATGCAGACGATCTGGTTCTGTTGTCACCCACCAAACAGGGTTACAGCAGAATCTAGATTTGCTGGAACATTTCTGCAAGACCTGGGCCCTTGCAATAAATCTAAAAAAGACAAAAATTATGATTTTCCAAAAAAGATCCAGATCTCAGGACATCAGACATACATTTACATTAGGGACAACAAACATTGAGCACACTACAAGCTACACATATCTAGGACTAAAGATCAGCTCCACAGGGAACTTCAACTTGGCTGTAAATGAACTGAAAGAGAAAGCGCGCAGGGCATACTATGCCATTAAGAGACAAATTAAAATGGATATACCAATTGGGATATGGCTCAAAATATTCAAAGCTGTAATTGAACCAATTGCACTATATGGCAGTGAAGTGTGGGGTCCGCTTACAAAGCAAGATTTTGCTCAATGGGACAAACACCCAACTGAAACCCTGCATGCAGAGTTCTGTAAAAATATCCTCCATGTACAGAGAAAACACCGAACAATGCATGCAGGGCAGAATTAGGCCAATATCCATTACTCATTAACATTCAAAAAAGAGCCATTAAATTTTGGCAACACCTAAAAACCAGCGACCCCAACTCATACCATCACAAAGCCCTGCAATGCCAAGAGCTGAGCAAAGAAAAGAGCCCCCTCAGCCAGCTGGTCCTGAGGCTGAGTTCAACACTAACCCCAACTAATACCTGGCAGCCTCAGGACAGCTCCCTCCAACAGAACCAATCAGAGTCAACCAAATTATAGCACAACAAAAACAAAACTATATTTCTCATTGGAAAATTCAAACAAAAATCAAAGCAAATTAGCATGTTATCTGGCCCTAGAACGTGAATACACTGTGGCAGACTATCTGACCACAGTGAAACATTACAAAGCAGAAGAACATTGACGAAGTACAGACTCAGCGAGCACAGCCTTGCCATCGAGGCCAGTCGACACAGGCAGACTTGGCTGGCCAAACAGGAGAGGCTGTGCTCACACTGCAACCAACAGCAGGTCGAGACAGAGCTGCATTTTCTCACAGAATGTGAGAAATACAAACTAATTCGAAAACCTACTTTCCAAAATTCCAATTACTATCCCCAAACTTCCCAACCCTGCCCGAAACACAGCTAATACAAATCCTTCTTGGAGAGAAGGGCTGTTGTGTACATTTGGCCGCAAAATACGTGTCTGCCTGCCACAGCATGAGAGACAACAGTGACTCTCCATTCTAAATCTATGCAGAATACAGTTCACTCAATATAGTTTAGAATATGTTCCACTGTACTGTTATTAGTAATGTTTTTTTTTTTTTTTTTTTTGTATTGTCGTTACTTATTGTTATTGTTATGATTGATTGATGTTATTATTGTGCTTTGGCAATATGTATTTAAAATATGTCATGCCAATAAAGCATTTTTGAATTTGAATTTGAGAGAGAGAGAAAGAGAGGGAGGGAGAGAGAGAGAGAGACGGAGACAGACAGACAGAGGGAGAGAGAGAGAGAGACAGAGAGAGAGGAGACAGAGGGAGAGACGGAGAGGGAGAGAGAGAGAGAGAGAGACAGACAGAGAAACAGAGACGGAGAGAGAGAGACAGACAGAGACACAGGGAGAGAGAGAGAGAGGGAGAGAGAGAAAGAGAGAGACAGACAAAGACAGAGAGAGAGAGAGAGAGAGAGAGAGAGGGAGGGAGAGAGAGGGAGAGAGAGAGAGAGAGACAGAGACAGAGAGAGAGACAGAGGGAGAGAGGGAGAGGGAGGGAGAGAGACAGACAGACAGAGAGGGAGAGAGAGAGAGAGACAGACAGACAGAGAGGAGAGAGACAGACAGACAGAGGGAGAGAGAGACAGACAGACAGAGGAGGGAGAGAGAGAGAGACAGGGAGAGAAAGAGAGAGAGAGAGAGAGAGAGAGAGGGAGAGAGACAGACAGACAGGAGAGAGACAGACAGGGAGAGAGAGGGAGAGAGACAGACAGGGAGAGAGAGAGGGAGGAGACAGAGGGAGAGAGACAGACAGACAGAGGGAGGGAGAGAGAGAGAGGGAGAGAGACAGAGAGAAAGAGGGAGAGAGGGAGACAAACAGAGAGAGACAGACAGAGGGAGAGACGGAGAGGGAGAGAGACAGAGAGAGAGAGAGAGAAACGGAGAGAGAGACAGACAGAGACAGAGAGACAGGGAGAGAGAAAGAGGGAGAGACAGACAGAGAGGGAGAGACAGACAGAGAGGGAGAGAGAGACAGACAGACAGACAGAGAAAGAGAAAGAGAGAAAGAGAGGGAGGGAGGGAGAGACAGAGAGAGAGAGGTAGAGAGAGAGAGGGAGGGAGAGAGAGAGACAGGGAGGGAGAGAGGGAGAGACAGGGAGGGAGAGAGGGAGAGAGAGAGAGAGAGACAGACAGGGAGACGGAGAGGGAGGGAGGGAGAGAGAGAGAGACAGAGAAACAGAGAGAGAAAGAGGGAGACAGAGAGAGAGACAGAGCTCAGAGAGAGACCTCAGCTATGCAGAGGCGCTGAAAGGACAAGAGTCACTTCAGATGGGTGAGATCAAACAGCTGCTCCAGTACATCTGCTCTAAACTCATTTAAGACTCATGAACAAAAAAAAAAAAAAATGTACGTATCGAAAATATATTGTAACCGTTTTATGTTCTGAAAGGTTTATCTCATTGTGAACATTTAATTGTTAATATTTGTTACTATGGCCTCCCTTTCCATTAGTACTTGGAATATTCAGGGCCTGCGCTCATCAGCTTTTGGCCTGAAATGTACAAATAGAGAGTTTCAGGAGAACATTAAAGGTATTGATATACTGATATTACTAGAAACATGGCATAAAGACGTCAAAATCACTCACTGTCCCCCAGACTATAAAGAAATAGTAGTACCTTCACAAAAACTCAGCTCTGTACAGCAGGAAGAAACTCAGGAGGTTTGGTAATGTGGTACAAATCAAAATTGGACAGACACATCAGCGTCATGAAAACAGGCAAATATCATATCTGGCTAAAAATTAGGAAAGAAATCTTCAACTCACAAAAAGATCTCTTCCTCTGTGCAATATATATCCCCCCCTATGAATCTCCTTATTACAGTGAGGACACATTTACATTATTAGAGACAGAAACAAGCCATTTCAGGCCCAGGAAATGTTCTTGTTTGTGGAGACCTCAATGCACGGACAGGCACCCAAAATGACTTTGTAAGTACTGATGGCAATAACTACATTTGCAACTCACTTGATAAGACTAATAACTTTGTTTACTCCCACAGAAGGAACTGCGATCCGGTTATAAACAGACATGGAAGAGAACTCTTGCTGCTCTGTCGCGGTCTGGGTCTGTATATCGTCAATGGTAGGATAAGAGGAGACACCTTTGGAAGACACACATTTTGCTCACCTCTTGGGAATAGCACAGTAGATTACGTAATAACCGATATAGACCCTTTGTCAATTGGAGCATTCACTGTCAAACCACTAACCCCCCTTTCTGATCACAGCCAAATCACTGTGTTCATCAAAATGACAGAAATTAACACCATCAAATCAGTGCCCAGTAAGCTGTTCCACATAAAGAAATCATACAGATGGGCCGAAAACAGTACAGAGGAATTCAAGAAAGCCATTGACAATCATGAAATCCAAAATCTCCTAGATACTTTCCTAGATACCCCTTATGTCCTCAGTAAAGAGGGTGTCAATCAGGCTGTGGAAACAGTTGGCAACATATTTGAAAAAACATCAGAAAAAGCTAGATTAAAAAGATCAAGATCAAAACCAACACACAAGAAAGAAGACACTTGGTTTGATGCAGAATGTCAATCAATAAGGAAAGAACTTCGCAAATTATCCAATCAGAAACACAGAGATCCAAATAATACATCAATTCGACTTCTATATTGTGAGACACTAAGACAGTATAAACGCACACTCAGAACTAAGAAAGCTCAGTACACCTGTAAGCAACTGACATTGATTGAGGAGTCAATAAACACCAATAAGTTTTGGGACAATTGGAATCACTTCAAAAAAACAAATCAAGAATTAGTGATACAAGATGAAGATATCTGGACAAACTACTTCCAAACTCTTTTTAAGAAAGTGCAATCAGATCAAAACAGAGACCAAGAAAACATAATAAGCAAACTAGAAAAATTAGAACTTTCCATCAAGGACTATCAAAATCCACTTGACTCCCCCATTACAGAGCAGGAGCTTTTAGACCAAATTGACAAGTTGAAGCCCAAAAAAGCATATGGGCCTGATGGTATTTTAAACGAAATGCTAAAATCTATGAATGAAAAGTTCCAATCTGTTACACTTAAATTATTCAATCTAGTTCTGAGTGTGGGATATTTCCCTGATATCTGGAATCACGGATTAGTTACACCAATTTACAAAAGTGGAGATAAATTTGACCCCAACAACTACCGAGGCATTTGTGTGAACAGTAACCTGGGAAGGTATTCTGTAGTATTATTAACTCCCGGCTCATAAACTTCCTTATGAAACACAATGTCTTAAGTAAAAGCCAGATTGGATTCTTACCAAATTACCGCACTACTGATCATTTACACCCTACACACCCTAATTGAAAAACATACTCAGAATCAAAATAAATTATTCACCTGTTTTGTTGACTTCAAAAAAAGCATTTGATTCAATTTGGCATTATGGATTGTTCTACAAATTAATTGAAAGTGGTGTAGGGGGTAAAACATATGACATTATAAAATCAATGTACTCGGGAGCAAAGTGTGGCATTAAAATTGGATCCAAAAGAACCAAATATATCCCTCAGGAATGCGGAG